>OV788323.1:3105346-3405346 GCA_928718305.1 Tetramorium bicarinatum
CGTCCGTGGTTGCTAATCGACTGGATTTATCGATTGACAGCAGCTGGGAAATCGGAGGAACAACAGCAGAAAGACCTGTTCGACTTTTGCTTCAAAAAAATGAAAGAGAAGCGCGAAGTCCTGCAAAAGAACGGCTTTGTTATGGCCGATGACAGTGCGACTAGAAAAATGTCTTTGCTCGAGTATATGGTCGAGATCAGTGAAAAGAATTCTTGGTTTACTGAGCGGGATATCATCGAAGAGTGTTGCACCTTTATGCTGGCTGGCCAGGATTCAGTCGGTACGGCTACCGCAATGACGCTTTTTCTTCTGGCGAATAATCCCGAATGGCAGGAGAGATGCGTCGCAGAATTGAACGAGATCTTTAGCGATGACAAAAGATCACCAACTATGCAAGATCTCAAGGAAATGAAATGCTTGGACATGTGCATCAAAGAATCCCTGAGATTGTATCCTAGTGTACCACTTTTCGCCAGGACACTCGGAGAGGATGTAAGACTAGGTAAGATCTACAGATGAAAAATTTTGATAATTATTTCATTCGATTATTCGAATAACATTTACATTTATACAGTTTCTTCAAATTTATAATTGTGCCACTTAGTTGTTTATTTTTAATTAGAATAAAAAAATTATTTTAATCATTATTAATAATATATCTTCAATGTTATTCGTGAATGTTCATGAAGTACAAAAACATCCGCGCACGTCAGAAAATATAAGATAATAATATACATAACATTACATTATATATATATATAAAAAATTGTTCTCAATCATTCTTATGTTAGAATAATCAAATCGGAAAACGAATTAAAAATGCTATTATAACGTCACTTTGTATCGTGTAGGAAAGCATGTGATACCGGCCGGTTGTGGCGTGTTTATAGCGCCATACTGTACACACCGCTTGCCTCATCATTTTCCTGATCCTCACGATTTCAAACCAGAGCGTTTTAGCCCTGAAAACTCCAAGGAAAGACATCCTTATGCATACATACCGTTTAGTGCTGGACCTCGTAACTGCATCGGTGAGAAAAACAAATATATATAAATCACTTGGATACATGAAGATTTTGAGAAAAGAAAAATAAATATATTTTAGATTCGCACGCGCGTTTGCGCGTTCTTGAAAAAGTATTAAAGTTTTATTTCAATATTAAATTTTAAGATAGATTCAACAATTTATTCTTAGGAAGATATTGACGTATCTGTTTTTTATTTGTTTTTAGGATACAAATTTGCCGTACTCGAAATGAAATCTGTCATCAGTGCCATTCTAAGGAAGTGTCGATTAGAATCGATCTTTGGCAAAGAAAAGGTGATAGCTAAATTTCGAATGACGGTCAGAGCACATGGTGGACTTTGGATCAAAGTTAAGGCGCGCGATAAGCAATATAAACTGAAGCAATTGGATTAATTAATCGTTTTCAGCTTTACGAATTACAAATAGCGATTATAATAATCTCAGATAGCAAAATCAGACAAAGCACATTTCATAATTTATGTGCTGCATATTATGTCGAGAGAATGCTGTTAATATTTTAGTAGAATATGTTGTTTTAGTTAATATTATCAAAAACGCATAAAAAAATCTAACACAATATGCCTTACAATAATGACAAAATTGTAAAAAAAAAAGGACAAAACTTAACCGTATAAATAGAATAAATTTCAATCATTATATGCTAGCATAATATATCGACAGAATGCATACTGAAATTGTACATTATTCATTACCATAAAATAGCAACAGAATGTCAGCAGAAATCAAACTTATCTGTGAGTACGCTATGATGATAGAAATACAGTATGCTGTGCCGTCATGTGATATCTTAACAAAATTACTTTTCAAAGAAAGGTACAAAAATGTGCTAAGTATACGCGCCCAAAAAATCCCTAAAAAAAGAAATTTTGTACAAAATTATGCCTAAAAAAAGATTTCTTGTACAAAATTACGCCTCAAAAAAGAACTCTTGTACAAAATTATGCCTAAAAAAAGAACTCTTGTACAAAATTACGCCTCAAAAAGAACTTTTGTATTAATTTGACAATACAAAATGTATGAAATCACTGCAAAATTACCTTTGTACAAAAAAGGACAAGAAATTAATTTTTCCTACAAAAAAATGTGATATCTATGAAAAAGGAAAAATTAATTTCTTGTCCTTTTTTGTACACAGGTAATTTTGCAGTGATTTCATACATTTTGTATTATTAAATTAATACAAGAGTTCTTTTTTTAAGCGTAATTTTGTACAAGACTTCTTTTTTGAGGCGTAATTTTGTACAAGAATTCTTTTTTTAGGCATTTTCTGAGCGCGTATACTTAGCGCATTTTTGTATCTTTTTTGAAAAGGTTATCTTAACATAACAATCTTAAAATCAAATCGCTTTATAATCGCATATAAAAACAAAATATAACCATTAATAAAAATTGCAATATAATGTAGACATAAGGATATTCGGTGGGATAGCGATACATGTGATACGGGTGTGATCGGTCACACTTGCGCTCGTGACAAACCAGCTATTCGAAACAATATTTGTATAATTGCGACAGAGTCGTTAGCGGCTCTCTTTTCGAACGGGATTCAGTCGATCGCTCGCCGCCGAACTGTATTGTCATAAGCCTTATGAAATATAGTAAATATCATTACGAGTATAAATGCGAGTGTCGATTATTAAACCGGTTCCTCTCTCAAATAATTAGTTCATCATCCGACTAACCATATCATTTTCCACAATTTTGGGGACTCGTCCAATTTGAAAGTCGGTTAACGGAATCGAAAAGACGAAGACATGAGACGAGAAATCGCCGCGATCAGTGACGTGACGTGACATCATTGACGGAAATAAAAACTTTTTAAGACGAATAAGACGAATTAGTGGAGAAGACGTTGCAACGAAAAGACGAAGACATGAGACGAGAAATCGCCGCGATCGGTGACGTGACGTGACATCATTGACGGAAATAAAAACTTTCTAAGACGAATAAGACGAATTAGTGGAGAAGACGTTGCAACGAGAGTGAGATGATGAGAGAACTTAGTGATTGCACAGTGATCGAATTGAGAGAGATGTTGAAGACGAAGGGTCGAGTGATAACTGAAACAAAGGCGGAGTTAATCGAAAGACTGAATAACTCAACAACGAATGCATTAAACAACGAACAGGAAAATAATATCCAGATAGCGATCGAGAATGGTGGCGTTAACGGAGCGACGGCTTCTTCTGCACCGCGTGACGAAAATCCTGTGCCCTATGGAAGAGACGAAATTGGTGCGCAACGTATGTTAGATATATATGAGAGAGAAAAAAATTTGTTTTAGCGTGAACTTGAACTAGCACGCCGTGAACTGGAAATCATGCGTCAACACGATGCAATCAGGCACGAACCAATACAAGATTGGTCGTTGATTTCAAAAGTCAGCATCAACACAATAGCAGAATTGCTAAGTTATTTTAATGGAGATAGCGAGGCTTACGAAAAGTGGGAACGACAAGTGAAACTCCTACAGATGACGTATAATCTCAATGACGATATGACGAGAATATTAATTGGTTCTCGCTTAAAAGACAAGGCATTCGATTGGTT
This sequence comes from Tetramorium bicarinatum, assembly GCA_928718305.1. NCBI lineage: Eukaryota > Metazoa > Arthropoda > Insecta > Hymenoptera > Formicidae > Tetramorium > Tetramorium bicarinatum. The sequence goes on from OV788323.1 coordinate 3,108,945, forward strand.
TCATTCTAAGGCGGAAAATGTGGAAATTCCAGTAGATGATCTCTTTTTAAATTTGAAGACGATGTTCGCCCATTGATTGGACCGAGTTGCTAGAAGAAAGCGATTCGAGGAAAGGACTTGGAAGAAAGGAGAAATTTTTGGCGATTATTTACACGACAAAATCATATTGGCGAATCGCGTCCTTATTGATGATACGGAGATCATCAGTTACATTATCGAGGGCATACCTAATCCATTTTTAAGGGCTCAAGCTCGAATTCAGCGATTCGACTCAACAGCGGCATTATTCCAAGCCTTCGAAAAAATAACAATTCGGTCAAGGGGACGATACGGAGAGGACAGAGCAGACGTGAGAGCATCTACAAGCGAGAACGGAGAGAGAAATATGACGAGGACGAAGCGTTACTACAATTGTGGACAATCAGGACATGTGAGCATTGAGTGCCCGATGAAAGACAAAGGCGTAAAATGTTTCCGATGTGGCACTCATGGGCAAGTAGCGGCGAAATGTATGTACAAATAATCGAGGTGTTGCATACGGAAGCGCGTATGCGCCATAACGTTGGTACCCCGTGCTATAGGAACATGCGCATTGGTTTTTGGCCAAGAACGGCACTGTGTATTCCATTCCTTGAAGAACGGAGTCCTGGGTGCCGTTCCTCTTCGTGGATAACACGTGGTTAACAATAAGATAAAAATTGTTTGATTGCATTTTGAACAGATCTTTACATTTTTTGATGGTTAAATTAGTTAATTTAACACAGATCTGGAAATTTTTAAGGTCAATAATTGAATGAAATACACTGCTCATCAATGATTCGCTGCAGGAGCCCTATTTTACCAATCTGATTTATTTCGCAAGGTCGATAAAATTGATCATGATAAACGTGCACGCACTTCGAAAGTTAAGGTGCATATCGGAAGTGATATATTAATATTCAATTATGCAGTCATCATGCAAACATTTGGTTATCGGGGCACCTTAATTCTCAAAGTGCGTGCATGTTTATCATGATCAATTTTATCGACCTTGCGAAATAAATGGTAAAATAGGGCTTGGTTTGGTAAAATAGGGCTCCTGCACGACCCAGCGAATCATTGACGGGCAGTGTATTTCATTCAATTATTAATCTTAAAAATTTCCAGATCTTTGTTAGATTAACAAAGTTAACCATCAAAAAATATAAAGATCTGTTCAAAATGCAATCAAACAATTTTTATCTTATTGTTAACCACGTGTTATCCACGGAGAGGAACGGCACCCAGGGTTCCGTTCTTTAAGGAATGGAATACACAGTGCTGTTCTTGGCCAAAAATCAATGCGCATGTTCCTATAGCACGGGGTATCAACGTTATGGCGCATACGCGCTTCCGTAGTTGCATCTGAAACGAATATGATAAGAAGTAATAACGTCGGCATGCAATCGCGCGGAAAATGGTTTAAAAGCGTCGAGATAGCAAAATGTCTCAATCAATTAATTGATTCGGGTAGCGATTTGTGCCTAATGCGAGCGAGCCAATATGTAAAGATCGGAGCACCTCCATTGCGTGGAGGTGCAGTTTCGTTTCGCGGTATTGGGTCGAGTCAGAATAAAACGCTTGGTCGATTTGACGAAACTATTCTAATGGACGGCGACGCATATCCTATTGTACAGTTTCCGACGAACTAATGACATGCGATCTATTAATTGGGGTTAATTTTTTAAACAGCGTCGACTTAAATATTCGCGAAAGAAAAATTTCAATAATAAAACCTAAAGTTCAAAACATAACTAACGATCTACCTGAAATATTCGTAATAAATGATATTAGCGAAAGTCAAAACGCTACATCTCATATCAAGGACGATAAATATAGAAGCGAGTCAATAATAAGCATTATTGACGAATATAAACCGTTAGGGACACGCGAATGTGAAGTAGAAATGAAAATAATATTGAAAGATGACGAACCGGTACATCAGAGACCGCGAAGATTGTCGGCGCCGGAAAAAGAAATTGTAAATAGCTAAATCGATACATGGCTAAAGACAGGTATAATACGATCATCATTATCCGAATATGCGAGTCCGGTGGTACTGGTGAAAAAAAAAGATGGTTCTAATAGATTATGCGTCGATTTCAGGCAATTAAATAAGAAGATAATAAAAGATTGCCATCCATTACCATTAATTGAAGACCAATTAGACTCATTGCAGGCCGCGAAAATATTTAGTACACTAGATTTGCAGAACGGATTTTTTCACGTGCCAATAGAAAAAGAAAGCCAAAAATATATCGCTTTTGTCGTGCCCGATGGTCATTACGAGTTTTTGAGAGTCCCGTTCGGATTGTGCAATTCTCCTGCGATATTTCAAAGATACATAAATGCTATTTTTAAATATTTGATTGCAACAAAAACGATATTAGTTTATATAGACGATATAATTATCCAATCAATAGATATTGCGAGCGGGCTGAAAACCTTGCGAACTGTTTTAGGTATAGCGTCTCAGCATGGATTACTTATTAACTGGAGGAAATGTCAATTTTTACAATCAAGAACTTAGGACATGTAATATGCAATGGATCCGTTTATCCCTCGGAAAGTAAGATGAAGGCCGTTATGAGATTTGCAAAGCCTCAGACCGTCAGACAAATGCAAAGCTTTTTGGGCCTAAGCGGCTACTTTAGGAAATTTATACCGCAATATTCAATAATTGCGCGACCCTTGATGAACCTATTGCAAGCGGATGTAAAATTTAAATTCGGCGTAAAAGAGAATGAAGCATTTGAGCGACTGAAATCGATCTTAAGCAGCAAGCCAGTGTTGCACTTGTATATGCCAAAGCCGATACGGAATTGCATACAGATGCGTGCATGTATGGATTCGGAGCCATTCTGTTGCAACGTAACAGCGAAAACGCCGCTATGTATCCGGTCTATTATGCAAGCGCGGAAGAGCGATATACAAGTTATGAGCTTGAGGTATTAGCAATTGTCAAAGCTTTAAAAAAATTTAGAGTTTATTTATTAGGATTAGCCTTTAAAATTGTAACGGATTGTAAAGCATTTGTAATGACTATGCAAAAGAAGGATCTTTGTGTACGCGTAACCAGGTGGGCTTTATTATTAGAAGAATTTAATTATACAATCGAACACCGCGTGGGGAAACACATGTTACATATAGACGCTCTTAGCAGAAATCCTCTTTTCACATGTTTACTAGTAAGCGAAAGTAACGATAGTATAGCGTTTCGACTCAGACGGGCACAACAGAAAGACACCGAATTGCAAAAAATTATCGAGACATTAAAGAGTCAAGAATTAAAGAATTCGTTATCCAAGATAATCTTTTATACAAAGAAGGCGACGACAACGAGTTGCGACTGGTGGTGCCAAAATCAAAATCAAATCTGCAGTCGCAGATCGTAAGACAAGCACACGAAAATGGACATTTCGTTGTGGATAAAACGTGAATCACTTTTAAGAAAAAACTATTGGTTTAGAGGCATGCGGACTAAAATCGAGAAAATAATACGTAACTGTATAACATGTATTTTAGCTGAAAAAAAGCACGGTAAAAAAGAAGGATTTTTAAATTGTATTGACAAAGGTGATGTACCATTAACTACATATCACGTCGACCATCTGGGACCTTTAGCATTTACAAAAAAAAGCTATCGTCATATCCTCGTTGTAATAGATGCATTCTCGAAATTCGTGTGGGTATATGCTACAAAGACGACTAATACTGCGGAGATAATGGACAGATTAAAAAGCAGTCAATTGTTTTCGGAAATCCTTTGAATATTATTTCAGACAGAGGATCGGCATTTACATCTGGCGACTTTAAGACGTATTGCGAGGAGCAACAAATTAAACATTTTAAACACAAATTTTAATAACTACAGGGCTGCCTCGAGCAAACGGACAAGTCGAGCGGGTAAATCGGACACTTATACCACTGTTGACAAAGCTAGCAGCTCCGAGCAAACACGAATGGTATAAACATTTAGGAACGGCACAATACCTAAATACAACACATAACCGAAGCACTGGAATGACGTTTCAATTGTTGTTCAGAACACATATGCGACTTAAAACTTGTCCGGAAATAAAAGAAATAAATAGAAAAAGAATTAGTCCAAATATTTCAGGAAAATCGTGACGAGCTAACAATTGTAAGACAACAAGCGAAAGAGAATATTTTAAAAGTGCAACAACAAAACAAAAAATATTTCGATAGATACATATACATAGAATACGATACATAGAATACGATAGATAGATACATATACATATACATAGATACGATACATAGAAAACAAGCTAAGCGATATCATGTAGGACAACTGGTAGCGATTAAGAGAACGCAGTTAAAACCTGGATTGAAACTCGCAATAAAATTTCTCGGTCCATATGAAATTATAAAAGTTATTTCTCAAGACAGATATGTCATAAACAAGATTGGAGATGAAGGTCCTAAACAAACGACAACAACAGTCGAGTATATGAAGCCATGGATCGACTCGGACAGCAATAGCGAACAATCAGAAGACGACAGCATCTGAGGACAGATGCTTAAAACCAGGATGGCCGAGTGTAGACATAAGGATATTCGTTGGGATAGCGATACATGTGATACGGGTGTGATGGGTCACACTTGTGCTTGTGACAAACCAGCTATTCGAAACAATATTTGTATAATTGCGACAGGGTCGTTAGCGGCTCTCTTTTCGAACGGGATTCAGTCGATCGCTCGCCGCCGAACTGTATCGTCGTAAGCCTTATGAAATATAGTAAATATCATAACGAGTATAAATGCGAGTGTCGATTATTAAATCGGTTCCTATCTCAAATAATTAGTTCATCATCCAACTAACCATATCATTTTCCACAATAAATATAGGCGCACAGCAGCCAATATTATAATAATGTGTAATAATTCATAGTCTAATTTATAGTGTTAAATTTACTTGCACACTTTACATACACTAATTAAATCTGTCATCGACATGTCGTATAACTCGTATCTCACATTTATTGAACTTGCAAACATGAACATGTATTAATGATCACATACAAACTGTTAGACATGTATCTGTCGATTAACATGTCATGTTATAAAGTTTCATTAAAGCAAATATATTAATGATTTAGTTTATAAAAGATTTGTATGATAAATTAAGTTTACGAATGTATATAAATTTAGTTTCCAATTTATAAAGTTCCATAATAAAATAAATCTCTAATATATTGAGTTAATGAAACTTCATTAATTATAAATTATATACACAAACTAAATCTGTCATTACCATGTCATATAAATCTCATGTAAAATAAATTACAAACTTATCTTCTCCTCCACTGATTACTTTTGATGAGTATGCTATTCTTCTGAATCCTATGTCACTCGAGATCTTGGATGATAACGCTTTCATTTTGTGATACCACTTGTGCTTTACTTCTAAAAATGGCAGTCACATCAGAAGCATTTGAGACTAATCTCACAATTATTGAACTTGCGAATATGAATATATATCAAATACAAACTGTTAGACATGTATCTGTCGATTAATTAACATATCATATTATAAAGTTTCATTAAAGCAAATGTATTAATGATTTATTTTATAAAAGATTTGTATGACACGTTGATGACAAATTAAGTTCAAGAATAAAAGTAAAATTAGTTACTAATTTATAAAGTTCTATAATTTATAAAGTTCCCAGTAAAATAAATCTTTAATACATTGAGCTTAATGAAAATTTATAAATTACAAACTAAATTTACATACAGGCTTAAGCTAAATCTGTTATCGACACGTCATATAACTCACATATAAAATAAATTTTTAGTACATAGAATTTAATGTGTTACGTCCAGATCCCGAAAAAGTTTTTAGAATAAAGGGAAGCGAAGGAAAGGCTTCCCGTGAGGGAAAGAATGGAGGGGATAGAAGGACGCAACGGACACCTTTGTAATATCACCCGCTGTGCGGGCGACTCGAACACACTTTGATGATTCCGAATTTGAATCAACGTCTGGAACAGACGCTATGACGCCAAAATCGGAACGATGTGTTCGGAGTCCTTATTTCGAGTTAGAGAATTTAATCTCTTTTACTCAGGGATAGGACCATGTGCGACTCTTAGCGAGCGGGAGCGGAGAGAAGTTAAGGGTGATTAAGATTTAATAACATGTGGAATTTTAACTTAACTACATTTATTATAAAATCACAAAAATAGGTGGTTATAAATTTATCGATACATGTATATAATTTTAATTGAAAGTTAATCTACTATTCTTATAATCGCATAAAACTGCTCGTCTCAGTACAATGAAGTTATCTCGACTGTGTGTATGTGTGTATGTATACGTAATTATAAATGTGTAAAAACGCTCACGTGTGGAAGGAATTAGGATATTTCTTGGAGAGAAGCCGTGGAAGGGGGAAATAGATTATAAAAATGAGAGACGGGGACTACATAAGAATGGGTATCGAGTGAGATAAAGACGAAGATTACTTGGTCGGGTCAAGATTGTTGTATGTGTCCGCGGAATCTAACAGGATCGATGCCATCGGGAGTTAGTGAAATAGAATCGGCGGTTACGATGGTTCCGCTTGTGCATGGCTGACCGTTTGGAAAAGCGCGGAGGAAACGCAGCGGCGAAGCGATCAGACACTACGATTAGCGTCAATCGAATTAATTATAGAATTGAATCAAAGATGATTTTATGAGGGTGTTTCCTAGTGGGAGGGAAGGATGGTGGTTTTGCGAATCTGAATCCGAATCAAAAGCGCTCGATCCACCTGATGATTCAGTGAATCAAGATTTCGAGATCCAATCGCGAGGGAAAGATTTTAAGAATCGCAGATCAGAACCAGGAACGCTCGATCCATCTGATGATTCAGTGAATCAAGATTTCGAGATCCAATCGCGAGGGAAGGATTTTAAAAATCGCAGATCAGGACCAGGAGCGCTCGATCAACATGATGATTGAGTGAATCAAGATTTCGAGATCCAATTGCGAGAGAAAGGGATTACGGTCGTTGATAAACGTTGCGGGTTTAGAGTACGCGGGGCGGTCCGCGACGGGCAGAATGAATGAAATAAAATTAATTGAGACTCACTCTTGCTGATTTCTCGCAGTTCGGAAATAGATTTACTCTTGGATTGCTGCGCTGGCTCGATGGGCCTCTGGAGTTCGGATGCAGCGTCTCGTCGGCTCACGGAATGGTGTGGCACTGACTCTAAGTTATTAACTGGCACTGACCGAATACGAGTAAAGGAAATCGCGAAGAGATCTTGGTAAGACAAGACTGAGAGTACGAGCGTACGAGACTGAGAGTCTAAGACGAGAAAAGACGCGCTAGGCCCGAAATCATGGGTTTATATACAGGGAAATTGAAGGGTGGGCGTGTTGGAGCGTTGGGTTTGTGTTTTTGGATTCGTGGAGCGCTTTTCGTTTTTTCCAACGTTGATTGGAGAATCGGTTACACAAATTTGTCTATGCTTTCCTATAGGCAGTCTGGTCGTTAGAATTCTCCTTCTTGTTCGACCAAGCTGCCCTTTTCTAAAGGCTTAAACTTTTTAGGAAAATTAAGTCATAAATCTTAAAATTGTATGAGGCGATTTTTCCGGAACTCAAATGGTTTTTTGTCGATCTTCGAAAGGTTTAACTTTTAACAAAAGAAAAAAAAGGTTTTTCGTCGCGACAGTCTGGCGCGACGAGAGCGATAATTCTAAAGTAGAACCATAAATACCGCATTTTTTAATTTTCGAAATGCATTTAGCTCTCAGAGAATTCGCCCTTGAATGCATAAACTATTGTTATCTAAGGAAGACCGTCGTCTATTGACACCACATGTGCAAGCAGGCCCTTTGTTAGATTTTATACTCCTTTCTATTTTTTTGTTACTTCTCAGGAAGTTTGATTCTTAACAAAAAGGAAAGTATGCGAGCAGCCCCTTTATTGGATTTTACATTCCTTTATTTTTTATAGCTTTTTAGAAGATTCGATTTTTAACAAAAAAAAAGGGATTCGAGCAGACTCTTCGTTAGATTTTACATTCTTTCTTATCTTTTGTTACTTGCTAGAAGGTTCGATTTTTAACAAAAAAGAGTTAACAAATGCACATGTGGGTCTCTTCGTCGGCAGTCCCCTTCACAAGAAAAAATGTATGATTCATTTTTCCTTTGTGTTCGAATGAGAGAAATCGTGTAGTCCCCCGGACGTAACAAATGAAATCCATTATAATTTAAATTCTGATTTGTAATTAGATCTTTTAATATTTAATTTAATATGTTCGGCAATACCTGTCGATTAATTAGCATGTCATATTAAAGTTTCATTAAAATTCAAATATATTAATAATTTGTTTTATAAGAAATTTGTGATATGTAGATTACAAATTAAGTTTAAGAATATATATAAATCATAAAATAATATATATAAATATATAATAATATCAAATAATAGTATAATAAATATCAATAGTACGCAATAGTATAATAAATATCAAAGGATATGCAATAGTACAATAAATGTACAATAATAAATATTAATACTTTTTAATTAATATTAATATTAACATTTAATATATTCACATTGATGCTCGACGATCATTTTCAGCGTCAAAAGATATCACGTGATAGCACGTCACGATCGGACAACGGCCACGTGCATTATATTAGGAGTGCGTTTCGATATTCACCGTAAGTACTGACGATATGACGTTCATTGAGTAGAACTGCAGGAGCGTTTCTATATTGCTGCGGTTACTTTTACGCTGTAATAACGGAACGACGACCACAGTACTGCCAGTACTAGTAGTGAATATCGAAACGAAGCATTTCTATCCGTTACATTTTATCCATTATGCCTATAAATACACTTAACATAAGTTTATTAAAATGCTTAGATTATATAAACAATTATAAATATTCTGAATGCGTAGAAAAATATATAGAAATATCTAGCTTATTCTTATTTTAAAGTAGCTTGGATAAATTACTCTTTTACATAAAAATGGTTAGAAAAATTCTGATTTTATCAGAATTTGCAAGATATTTGCTAGAATCCTCAGAAGACAGCGAGTCATCAGATGACGAAGAAAACACGTTATTATTAATGATGTTTAAACCAAACATAATATCACATACCCGTTGCCAAAATTATGTCGAAAATGTGGTACCTTTATACACAGATGAGGAGTTTAAAATGCACTTTCGGTAAGTAAATAAAAAATATGGGAAAACTTAGTGTTTATATTTGTTTGCGTAGAACGGATGAGTTTTTAAATGAGCCAAAAATATTCTCTCATTGAATGGAGTATATATGTGTGTGTGTATGTGTGTAATTATTTATTGTTTTAGAATGAAACGGACTACTTTCCAATTTTTATTGGAGTTATTAAGAACACACTTATGTAAACAGAGTGAAAGATTTGGTAGACAACCAATTTCACCTGAGAAACAATTACTTATTATATTACAATATGGACATTGGCTACACCAAATTCCTATAGGTAAATGCATTTTCATTATTTAATTATAATGAAAAAATTGAATTATATACATTTAACTAATAAATTAATCAAATAAATTTTTTAGATGTGTTGCAGACAGGTTTAATGTAGGTAAATGCACTGCATGGCGAAGTATGCGAAGAGTTATCAATGCATTGTATGCAAAAGTGGGAACGTTTATTTAGTGGCCAGATAGACAAGAAGCAATAAAAACTATAGAAACAATAGAAAATCAGCACGGTTTTCCAGGTATCATCGGTGCGGTGGATGGCACGCATATTAAAATTACTGCGCCAAAATATAATAATGAATCATATGTGAATAGAAAGGGATTTCATTCTATTCAATTACAAGTAAGAGTTGTTATTATTATTTATAATATTTTAATATTAATTTAATAAGTTTCAGATTTAAGAATTCATATGTTTATTACATGAAGGCTGATTTTTCCAATTTCTTAGTAAGCAAAGTAATAATTAAATTATATATCTGACTTTGTTTTTTCTTCAAATTAGACAAAGACAGACATATGATTTAACAATTGATTAGTTTATTAAGAAAAGAACACTCGTTCTGAAGTATCTGAAAAGCGTGAAGTGTTTTTTGGGTATATATGTGTATGTTTGTATATAGTAATTTATTTTAGGTCATTTGTGATGCACAACTACGCTTTATTCATTGTTACACGAGACAAGTGGGATCTGTGCACGACATGTGTGTTTTTCAATTGTCAAATGTGGAAAGCATGTTTACAGATGAAAATTTCCCAAACGACAGTCATATACTAGGTGATGCAGCATATCGTCTTCATAAATATGTTATGGTCCCATTTAACCCTCCAGTAGGCGCGTGGGGTGTATTTTACACCCCAGACTTCTTTTTCCCTAGATTTCACATAAAAATAAATTTTCTTCAATGCTGCCCTCTTCAGTACCTCTCCTTAACCTCCTTCGTAACCAATTAAGATTAATAGCACTCGAAAATTGGCGCGAGAATTATTTATAAATGCCATCAAAGTTGCCTGGGGTGTAATTTACACCCCACGCGCTTATTCACTTTACAAATTTTTATTGTATATACAATAAATTTATTATAAAAATGGTATGATTATAATAGAATTTTTAATTATATATTAGATATATTATGGTATTGTTTTATTATGTTTTATTAAATATATTATGGTATTGTATTATGTAATATGTGATCCTAAATATGCGATCCTAAACCTAACCTAGCTTACAATTAATCTTATAATATGACTACGTGTGTATTTTTGATAGGCTGCAAATATGTTAAATATGGAAAATCTACGGAAACTTTTAATAACTGAGACAGATGAATTAGAATGGGAGGAATCAGATAGTGAGGATGACCTTTTGGAAGAATCTGAACATGGGTCAGAGTCTGAACAGTCTTTCTGCGAAGATAATGAATATTTTGAAGACCTCAATAGTCAATGTCATGAAAATTATTATCTCGGAAAAGATGGAACTACGCAGTGGAAGAAAGTTCGGCCTGCGCAAAATATACGTACACACAATATTGTGTTGAGAATTCCAGGTCCAAAAAATGAAGCGAAAAATACGAATAATCCTAAAGATTGCTTTTTCTTATTTATCGATGAAATAATATTAAGACATGTCGTTTATTGTACAAATTTGTATATTGACAAAATCTCAACAAATTTCTTTCGAAAACGTGATTGTATAACAACTAATGTTAGCGAAGTTAAAGTTCTTTTAGGTTTGTTAATTTTAGCAGGTTTAACAAAATCGAGTCACTGAAATCTTGAGGAGTTATGGGAACAAGATGGATTAAGTATAGGGCTTTTTAGACTTACAATGTGTCTAAAAAGGTTCAAGTTTCTTTTACGATGTTTATGTTTCGATGATTATAGAGATCGTTCAACTAGAAAACAGATCGATAAATTAGCAGCATTTCGAGATATATTTGAAATGTTTATAAACAATTATGAAAAATATTACACAATTGGAGCATATGCAGCAATTGACGAGCAGTTGGTTGGTTTTAGAGGACATTGTCGCTTTCGTCAATATATAAAAAGTAAGCCAGCGCGTTATGGAATAAAAATATTTTCATTAACTGATTGTCATACTTGGTATACGTCTACTATGGAAATTTATGTTGGAAAACAACCTGAGAGACCTTATTTTGTATCAAATAGTTCACGAGATGTTGTAAATCGATTAGTAAAAACTATTGAAGATACTGGAAGAAATGTTACTATGGATAATTGGTTTTGTAGCATTCCATTAGTAGACAATCTCCTAAAGAAAAAACTTACTGTCGTAGGAACTTTACGTAAAAATAAAAGAGAACTGCCTCATGAATTTATTAATATTAGAAACAGAAAGGTAGAATCGAGTCAATTTGGATTTAAAGAAAATATGACACTAGTGTCATTTGTTCCTAAAAAAAATAAAAATGTCTTACTTGTGTCAAGTATGCATACTAACGATGCAATTAATCAAGTAACAAAGAAACCTGAAATTATAGACTTTTATAATATGACTAAAGGTGCAGTAGATACAGTTGATCAAATGGTTGGAGCATATTCTGTTTCCAGAAGTACACGACGATACCCTTTAAAATTATTTTTTCACATTATTGACATAGCAAGTTTAAATGCTTATATTATTTATTATACTAATAGAGGAAATACTGAGCAACAAGAAAAAAATATCGAGACGAGAATTTTTAAAGAAACTTGGTTTATCACTTATTACGCAAGTACAGGCTCGAACTTTAAATAAACATCTTCCTCGAAATATACGCAAAAATGCTACAGAATTTCTATCGATAGATGAAAATACAATACAAAATCCAGTAAAAAAATTGAAAACTTCTTCTAGATGCGTTATATGTCCTCGATCACATGATGTAAAAGTTAAGTCATGCTGCTCGAAATGTAATAAACCTATGTGTAAGAAACACATGAATTATTTATGTACAACATGTGATGAAATTAACTAAAGTAATTAGCTTTTATATATTTCATATGAAAATGATTTTTCTTTTTATTAAAAATTAAAAGTTCTATTTTTGGTTGCAAAAATAATTTAAAGAATATTTTTTTATCATTTTATCACGATTTGATCAAATTTTATTTTAAAAATATGTTTATGTACTTTTAATTATAATATAATTATTATAAGTTTGTAATATTAATTATAAGTTTTTAAGCACATTTGTTAAATTACAATTTAACAAATATGCTTACAGCAAAACTGCATTAAAAGTTTCTGTATTCTCAAATATATTAGGTGACGAAGTCGTGTATAATATGTAACTTTCTAAAATAAACAACACTAAACTATAAGTTAAAATTTAAAAATCTAATACAAATTTAGGTTTTTTAAACCTTTCTTTTGTGAACTACACTATGCACAATTAATTTTTTCCCAGTAAATTATAAAATTTGTCAAGTTATTCAACAGCTTGCAAAAAATAAGCACTCTGGACGCATTTCAGTATACAATCGATTATTAACAAGAAAACGTTAAAATTACAGATCCTATTTGTTTATATACTCTAAGATATATGCAATAATGAATAATATTAAACCAAAAATGCAAAATAATAATTACTTTATTATTTATAGTATAAATAACGTGGGGTGTCATTTACACCCCACGCGCCTTCTTACGTTTCAAATTTTGATGCGCCTACTGGAGGGTTAAAGACAACGGTCACCTAACTGAAAAACAAATTAATTTTAATAAACGTCTGTCTGCTTCAAGAATGATTGTCGAACGATCATTAGCTCTGTTAAAAGGTTGTTTTCGGAGCATTCTAGATACACTTCCAATGCGAAGAGTAGATTTAATCCCGAAATATATTATAGTTTGTTGCATTCTGCACAATGTCGGTTTGTTAAAAAATGATTTAATAGATATTCCCATTGTCATTAATGAACCAAATATTATGCAAGCACAATTAGAAAACAATAATGGACAGGAAGAAGGCATGGATAAAAGAAATGCAATTATGTATTTATTACCAAATAATGATCATTAATAAAATATTAAAAAATGCTATCATTTATTTTTGTTTTTTTAACATTTCACGTTTTTAACATTAGGTATTATATAAAAAAAATTAATCAAAATAAATACTTCAATATAACTTCACATAGAACATATTTTAAATATTCTGAGACTTAATATTAAATAATATCACATAGCATTTTCAACTTCAAAACTTAAAACATAAAATAAAAGCTCTTGTACTTTTCTTTCTTAGCCTATATAACATAATAATTTTTTTCTCAAGAAACTTTCCATTAAATTTAAATTAAATTATATTGTCTTTATTAAAGAGAAAACAGAAAGAAAAAATTTTTTCAAATTAAAAAACTAAAATTAATATCACATAGCATTTTGAAGTTCAAAACTTAAAACTTAAAATAAAAGTTCTTGTACTTTTTCTTTCTTAGCCTATATAACATAATAATCTTTTTCTCAAGAAACTTTCCATTAAATTTAAATTAAATTATATTGTCTTTACTAAAGAGAAAACAGAAAGAAAAAATTTTTTCAAATTAAACTAAAATCAATATCACATAGCATTTTGAACTTCAAAACTTAAAACATAAAATAAAAACTTTTGTACTTTTTCTTTTTTAGCCTATATAACATAATTATTTTTTGTGCAAGAAATTTTCCTATAAATTTTCAATTCGTTTAAACGCAGCCATTTTTTCATCATGTTGTTTCTCCCTTACATCTGATCTTCTCTTTTTTTCTTCTTTAGTATCTATTATGAATTGTTCTATAAACGTGTTCAACCTTTTTCTTTTAATACCTGAAATTATAATTATAAAATGTATAAATAATTATAAAATTACTATAATAAATTCACTTCATGTGCATATACAACATATATTTGATTTACATTTTACATTGTCTATTTTTTCTTTAAAAGTTCGTGAAATCGCATCATCGTTTTCATCTACGATTTCTTGAACATGAGATCCAGCTATTGCTAATGGTTGCACCCATGGCTTATCAGCAAATAGTTCTTTCATAACCTAAAGCAAAAAAGGAAAGAGAGTGAAAGAGAATATTATATTTCATTTTTACATTTATCTATATTTTTTAAGATAATTTCTATAAAATTTTTAAGTAAACAGATATATAAGCATACTTCTTTACATAAAAATAAGTTTTTAAAATATATAATACCTCAAAATACTCCCATTTCCTAGGGTTATTCCCACTTTTCTTATTGTGGTCTGCAATTGCTTTGGACGTGCATACGTTTCAAAGCTTGAAATTTCGTGGAGCATTTTACACCTGTTACACTATAACCTTTCTCCTGCATTTTCTTTGCTATTTTTTCCCAGTATTGTTTCACAGTACATTTGCCATTGTGAAACTGTTCTTTATGTTCTTTATATATACTTATAAGTAACAAAGTCTCATTTTTACCCCAAATATGAGTGCCTGTAATAATCAAAACATGCTTAGGCTGATATTACATACATCTGACAACGACATTATCGGATGTAGCAATTGGCTATGGGATAGAAAATTTCTAGAGACTCAAGAAATTTTCTATCCTGCAGACAATCGCCTAAGTCCAACAATGTCGTTGTCAGATATATGTAATAGTATTCTTATTTAAGTAAGCATAGGTTACAAGTGTTACAAAATTAGTTTTATGTTGTAGTGTAAATGTAGTTAACATACAAAAATCCAACTGCAAATATGTACATGAATCTGTACAATAATTAGTTAGTAAATAATTGTTGTATACTCAGGTAAAGCTTTATTTATCAACAATTATATTTACACTATAACGTCAAATAGTTTTCATAATACCTATAACGTATATTTCTTTAAACATTATAAAATTAATTTAATAATTCTTGATAATGACTGATGTTACGTTTTGTAATAACGTATAAAAGAAACGTATATATGAGATATTTTATACTATTAATTATAACTGTAAATTATATTAATTTTATCGGGATTTTCCAAATCTATGTTGACCAAAAAAGTAACATAAACTGTAACGTAAATACTATTTTTATAATAATGTTACAAGTATTTAAATTATGTTCTAGATTGCTATGTTAATATAAGCAACTTTAACTTACCTTTCTCGTTTTCTGCATTATCACTTTTATTACTGTTTGTTCTGCTATTCGTACTAGTACTTGCTAAAAGGATAAAACATTTAACATAAATTAATATTATTCATTTTATATATTTACGCACAGAAATGTATATGTACATATATGACTTTATTTGAAATACTTTCAGGTTACATATCTGTGTAATAATTAATTAAAAAATTATATAATTTTATAATCAGAAAGCTAATTTATAAAGGTCATATATTTTAGTAATTTATTTCGGCCACCATTTACCGCTACAGCCTCTATTGAAAAACGGCGGAAGCAAAGTTGTACACCTAGGGTGCGTTTCGATATTCACTGGCAGTACTGGCAGCACTGCGAGTCCGTTCCGTTCTATATGATACTTACGTTCATTGGTAGTCAGTATTGAATTACAAACTAAATTGTATACAAAAGGTTGCACAGTCTTTTTAGCTTCTTCTAGTAATACAATTGCAAAACCCATGTCTATAAAAAATAACAATAGTATTTTCTTATTTATAAAAATATGGAATCTGTTTTTTTATAGCTAAACTGGCTACAAAGTTTGAAGGTTAACATCTCTCAACATGGGAAGAAGAAAAATAAACTGTAAACTAGTACAACCAGTTCAGTTATAAAATACTTATGGGCAAAATTATAATGGCATTGGTACCTTGCCGTGCTTTTTGTACATTCTCACAACTTAAAATAATTTTGTATTCTTTGTTGTCTTCTGCATTGATAAGCAATAATTCCTCCATGAGTGCCGCCATGTTTCTACTGCGAATGCCTCACCTCGCGAGCCGCAGTAATGAAAGCAGGAAGTGACGACAACATCTATGACGTCATATGGACACGAAAACGCTTCGAAAGCTTACTGTCATGTATATTGGAACGGACTCGCAGTGCTGCCAGTACTGCCAGTGAATATCGAAATGCACCCTAGGTGTACAACTTTGCTTCCGCCGTTTTCCAATAGAGGCTGTAGCGGTAAATGGTGGCCGAAATAAATAGATCGTAGACGTCATACAATAAGTTTAAGCATTTGTAAACATAACGCCATCGAAATATTAGTCGATTTATGTCTGCATCATAAAGTTATTCTCGATTCAAAATGTCAGTTTACGAGCCAAATTATTTGCGGGAGGTTTTAATTTTCTGCTTCAATATGAAGAAATCTGCAGCTGAGACTCATCGAATGCTCTCAAATACTGTTGATATCTTCGCTTTAAGGATATGTAGTGAGAGGCTAAATAAGTCTGTAATATCGTTTGATTAGAGATATATTTAGTAATACAAGAGGATAACGATCTCAACGTGGTTAAAGACGATCGACAAAGGATAGATAGTAAAAGAGAGACAGGACGGCGCTAGTATAGAACACTGGAGAACAGCGCCAATAGTACATGCGACTAACGTCGCCACCTTCCAAATATCTGAAGCGAGGTATTTGAATATATGGAGACATCGTTTTCTTCAAATACTTATGGTGTGGCCGCTATTAGTGAAAGAACGTGCCGAGAGTGGTTTCAACCCTTCAAGAACGGTGATTTTGACGTCGAAAACCGGCATGGCGGTGGAAGAGAGAAGGTTTTCGAAGATGCAGAATTGGAGGCATTACTTGATCAAGACTCGTGTCAAACGCAAGAAAAATTGGCAGGATCATTGGGAATGACTCAACAACCCATTTCAAAACGCCTCAAAGTCATGGGAATGATTCAGATGCAAGGAAATTGGATGCCGTACGAGTTGAAGCCGAGAGATGTTGAACGGCGTTTGTTTGCTTGTGAACAGCTGCTTGCAAGGGAAAGATAGAAGGGATTTCTGCATTGTATTGTGACTGAGGACGAAAAATGGGCTCATTACGATAACCCCAAGCGCAGAAAATCATGGGAACTTCCCGGCCATGCTTCCACGTCGACGGCCAAACCGAATATTCACGGCTCCAAGATCATGCTCTGTATTTGATGGGACCAGCTCGGCGTAGTGTATTATGAGCTACTAAAACCGACTGAAACAATTACAAGCAGTCGGTATCGAAAGCAATTGATGCGTTTGAGCCGAACATTGAAAGACAAACAGCCGCAACGATAGACACGATAAAATGATTTTGCAGCATGACAACGCTCGGCCGCATTTTGCAAAACAGGTCAAAACATACTTAGAAACGCTCAAATGGGAAGTCCTACCCTACCCGTCGTATTCTCCAGACGTTGTTCCCTCTGACTATCACTTGTTTCGATGACACACGGCCTGACTGACCAGCACTTCCGTTCTTATGAAGAAATCAAAAATTGGATCGATTCGTGGATCGCCTCAAAAGATGATCAGTTTTTTCGACGCGGGAATCGTATGCTGTCCGAAAGATGGGAGAAAGTAGTGGCCAGCGATGGACAATACTTTGAATCGTAAATGTATAACCACTTTTTCACAATAAAGCCTCGAATTTCGAAAAAAAACGACGAAAGCAAAGTTATACACCTAATGTCTTGAACGTAAATGATACGCGTACCTACACAGTTAATCTATACAGTTAATGTTTCATCTTGATGAAACATTGAGGTTATGGGTCGGTTCGTTATAGCTGCACTGCAACTTATTGCACCAGTTCAGCAGTGCAGATCACAAGGAGATGGCACGAGGTGTAAAATGAGATATGAATCGAGACATAGTTTATTTGAAAGAGGGTATCGAGTACATAAACGAGGTAAAGGGATTAGAGTAAATGGGTCCTAGTTGCTGAGAAATTTGCATCCAAAGTTGGGCTTCGGCTGACTGTACGGTAAGTACCAAAAACATAACCTCTAATAGCATGAAGCGTGATGGCTGAACAGACTGGGCGCTGGCATATACTTTTTGTCCGCGCCTGACTCGAGTTCGAGTCAGCTTGCTGTAAATCCTTTTTTAATAATTTTTTTACAATTTTAATAAATATGTATGCCAATTACTTTTTGAAATAAATACTAATAGTTAAGCAATATTTTATTGTATATATAAGAAATATAATTATGTATATACATATATATAATAAAAGAGAATAATTTATGTAGTTTTAAAGAAAAATGAAATATCATAGGACATACACACGCACGCACGCACATACGTTCACGCACACGCACACGCGCACGCGCGTGATATGAAAAGTGCGACCAGCAACCTCCTTATATCGAGTATTATTAATATTGACGGTAACTGATTGAAAAAGCATAGATATCTTTGAGACACCATAACTCCGCGAAAAAATCATAATATTATGCTTATTTGAAATTATACAAAATTTTTTCATAAGTTTACCTATGCGATAATTTTGTTGACGAATGTATAATACATTTATGCATGTATATTTCTGCCGTGTTTTTTCTGCTACATTATACAGGGTGTCCCAAAACCATCGCATGTCCTCTTAAGAGCAGATTCTTTGGAATATTCTAAGACGAAAATTCTAATACGAAAATGTCGAGGCTATAATAGTTTTTAAAATATTCGATTAAAGTTCACGAATCGTGGAGCTGACATTTCGCGCGCTCAGGCATGATGTTATGACAAGTGCTAACGGTGGTATCACGAATCGGGCCCCTTGAACAATATTGAGATTTTTATACAAATATGCGATATTTTTATTAAAGAATTATTTCTGCTTCTATGCAAAACCTCTGTATATGTATATTACATACGCAAAATTAATATCGGATCATATTACAAAATAATAATTCAAGCGAGATATTATCATAGATGTCAAAATAAATTCATAACTAAGTCCCGTTATGAATAATTTCTCGTATGATGAAATTTTCATGGTGATCTATCGTAATGATAATTATTTTTTGTACATAATCATTAGATCGGCAGATAATTATTTTTTACGTGAAAAAAGTTAGAGAATAAAGTTGACTGAAAAATGTCAAATATCCAACTCCAATGTATTTAGATTAAATTATCAACATACATATATCTTAATAATTATTCAGATTAAACGTTACAAAATTAATAATATAAAAATTGATTTCGCAAGAAAGTATTATGTATGTTATTGAAATTCGTAGAGAGACTAAATCAATATACAACATAATTGTTATTTACAATTAAAATACGTATACATTCACAAGTGCTAAATTATTTAACTTCTTTTAGATTTTATGTTCTTTTCAACGTTTAATTTTTTTATTAAGGATGTATTGGAGGTACAATCTTAGATAAAAGTGCAATTTAAAATACTTGCATATCTATACCCAGGGAGAAACGCGAGATCTGATAGACGTCTAGTAGATGTCTATTAGATATTAGATGTCTATTAGATACATCTAAGGTAGATCGATTTTCGCATCTAGATAGACGTCTAAGTAGCCTCATTTAAACGCATCTAATAGACGTCTATCCGACGCGTCTAATAGATGCTTCAAATAGACATCTATCCGATCTTGTCTTTCTCCTCGATTAAAGGTAAAATTTAAGAAAAACAAATTTAAGGAAAGTAATTTAAATTAAACTTTATTATAATTTACTTATATTCTTATATAATTCTTATATAATATACGTAAATATAATTTCGATATATAATTCTTATATAATATACGTAAAATTAACATCTTTAAATTTTATCTCTTAAGATTAATTTATTTCACGCGAAAACGCCAATAAAATGTCTTCTGTACGTTTTTTCAAAGTTTCTAGCGCAAACTAGATATCATTGTTATCCAGACTATCAGATATACAAAGTCTATTAATATGAATATTCTTATATAATTCTTATATAATATACGTAAAATTAGCATCTTTAAATTTTATCTCTTAAGATTAATTTATTTCACGCGAAAACGACAATAAAATGTCTTCTGTACGTTTTTTCAAAGTTTCTAGCGCAAACTAGATATCACTGTTATCCAGACTAGCAGATATACAAAGTTTAAGACTAGGTCTAGGCAAAACTCTTTCCGTTTCCAAATAGGCAGGTAGTATAATCGCCAAGTTATTTTTTATGCATTTATCAGAAATTGCAGTTAGTAGCTTCGTCTCAGTGGCATAGTCTTTCTCTTCTTTCAAATATACATGCCTTAAAGGCGATTCTGCGGAACTGGAGCATACGAACATCGGGAGTTCTTTGAGACCAATGTCCATTGTTCGCGAATAATACGGAGAAGTAATTCGTCACATTCGCATCAAATTACTTAGTCACATCGTCTTCCTTTGGCATTTCGCAGCCAAGACCTAACAGACTTAAGGGCTTCAGTGAGATCACTGTTTTCAAATTTTAACAAAAGTGTACCTGAAAAGTTAACAGACATACAGATAAATAAACTTCAATACTTGGTAAATGAAAAGTAACATTAGTAAAAAATATTTTAATAAAAAGAAGTTCTTTAAACAGGAACATAAATGGTAGGAAAAATAGTAGAGGTAGATAATAGTAATACATATAATGGTAGGGGAAAAAAATATTCCGTTAGATATATGAGTTATACATTTACTCACTAACCTTGCACCAATTCCCACAATTTTGTGGATTTAAAAGCTAATTTAGTTTCATGACCATCAAAATTAAACTCTTGAGCAAAAGAGTTACTCAAGAGCTTGGACATGAGTTTAGACACCGCTCGAGCTTCATTATTTCCCAAAAAGAGAAACTTGAAATAATAACACTAAAATAAAAGGAAAATTTTGGAACAGATACGTAAAAACCATTAGCTTTTATTATCAAGTAAGGAAATGTATGATCTAATAATAAATAATAAATCAAAATTAGAACATTAAATGCCAATTTGAGTCTCCACAGTTGGATGTACGTTATAAATCAAAATTCGCAATTTCAAATACAATATATACAATATATTTACAAATGTTTTAATCCTAAGCTTTGGATACTCTTTAGTGCACACTTAGTTGGAAGATATAAGAAACAAGGGAATCTCTTGTGAGATCCATGCAACGGATGACGGGTGAAAAATTACGGGAAGGAGAATTCTCATCCGTTGCATGGACCTTACACGGGGTTTCCTCGTTTCTTGTATCTTCCAATTAATTGTGCACTGAAAAAGATCCTAAGCTTGAGATTGGAAATCATAATGTATTGTTGCGAACTGCGGCCGGTATACTCCCCGGCCGCGCGAGTCTGAATCGGCAGTGAAGTTCGCAAGATCCGAACATGCGGACGAAGAGCCACGGTTGCTAGGACGCTTGTTGTAAAACAAGCTGCCTGTCAGATTTACGCTGGACTCCGTTCGTGGAGGTTGCGTTCCGGTACTTGTAAGCAATTCTTTTTAATAAAGTTGGTGTTACTTTTCATTGACGGTCTCCATCCTTTCTTCCGCGCGAGTCGCGTGTGAGTGTGTGTGTGAGTGTCCTCGCGCATGAGGCTGCGAGTCGAAGCGCCGACACGGAACGTCGGCAGAGGCGTAACAGTATGTATTGTATTAGAAATGGTGTATTTTAATTTTTAACGCAATCCAACCGTAAAGGCTCAAATTGACATTTAATATTCTAATTTTGATTTATTCTCGGAGCCACACTACTGTATTGTTATTAATAAATAATAAGACGTGCAATGCTAACAACTAATGTTAACTTTGAATTCAAAATAACAGAAGACTATTTAAATAAAGATGTTGCAAAATTTTAAATCGATCACGACATTGATTTTTTATATTCTCCAGTTATATTTTTCTCCAAGCTTACAACATGATGTAAAAAGATAAATATTTAGTTTAATAGAGCTATTTCCTATGATATCGAAAAAGAATTTATTAGAATATTTGTCATAAAAGCGTATTAAATATCACTCACTATATCTGAAAGTTGCATATTATTTGACAAAAAATCCTCGAACATTTTAAATTGTTCCATGGTTTCTAATGGAAGTGCAGGCAAATTTGTAGGTTTGCAGAAAATGTTTTCTTCTGGTAGTAATATCTATTAATTTTGCACTGATTAATAAGTATCAAGTTTAAACTTATTCTTATATCGTCTACTTTTTGATCCAACTTCCTCAGAAACTCTGATTCTGAAATTAATAACAGTTTAATTAGTACTAAATAATCAATAAAAGATATTGAAGAAAAAATAAAGCAAATGTTCTTATTGAGGTTTTAAGTTGAAGTTTGAAACAATTTATATTTATATTATAGAAATTTATACAAATTAGAGTTGGGACTTCCGTTTCCGGTAGCAAGAGCGAGTGGTGTGTGTGCGACAAGGAGTGAGTGTGAGAGTGTGTAGGGAAAAAAGAGAGATAGGGTGAAGGCATAGAGAGGTGGAGTGAATAGCGGAGGGTCGAGTGAAGCAGAGAAAGTGGAAGGGTAGAGCGACAGTAAGGGAGGAGTGAGATAGAACGGATATTAGACAGGCGGAGAGCGTAGGTTAGGAGCGGCGGGAAGGAGCATAGAGTAGCGCGTTAGGGAAGGCGGCAGAGCGAACGGAGCAGAAGAAGGTGTAGGAAGTGCGGGAGGGTGAGAAAGTGTAGAAAAGAAGTAAGTAAATAGGAGAGAGATAAGAAGATGAGTGAGAGAGTTATGAAAGGGAAAGAAATAGAAGGGAAGGAAGAAGAGGGGAGGGAAGAAGGCAGGAAGAAGGTGGGGAGGCCAACAAAAATCGAAAAAATGATAAGAGAGAGATCAAACAGCCTGCCGATAGTGGACTTTATTAAAAGAGGAGAAAAAAGGAAAGGGATGCAAGAGGAGGAGAGGGAGGAGGAGGAGTTGGAAGCGTTCAAGAAAAGCGCGAGAGTGGTAAGATCACCGGTGGAGTCGGAGGAAGGGAGATGGAAGGAAGTAATAAAAGAAATGAGAACGGGCTTTAATGAGATAATGAGAGAAATGAAAGAATTAAGGGAGGAAAGAGAGGAGATGAAGAAATGGATGGAAGAAATGAGGAAAGAATGGGAGAAAGAGAAAGAAGGACTGGAAAGAAGGTTGAGCGAGATGGAAAAAAAGATGGAGGAGTGGGAAGGAAGAGAAAAAGAAAAAGGAAAAAGAGAGAGAGAAAGAGGAGAGGCAGAGAAGGGGCCGGGAGAAAAATGGGGGGAAATGGAGGGAAGAATGAGGAGATTGGAGATGGAAGGAGAGTTGAAAAAGAGAGAAGAGAAGAAAAGAAATGTGATAATAAGAGGAGTGGAAGCAAAGAAAGAAGGAGAGGAAGGACTGAAAGAAGAGGTGAAAGAGATAATAAAAGAGACAGGAGCGATAGCGAAGATAGAGACGATAAGGAGGATAGGGAGGAAGAACGGAGAAGGAAGAGAAATGGTGTGGGTAAGGTTTACAAGTGTAGAGGAGAAAATAGAAGTAATGAAAGGAAAGAAAAGGCTAAGAGATAGGAAAGAGTGGATAACGGACGATTTGACAAAAAAGGAGAGAAGAATAGAATGGATGATAAGGAGAGAAGCAGAAAAGAAAAGGAGAGAGGGGAAGAGAGTGAGAGTGGGGTATATGAAGATGTGGGTAGAGGGAAGTATGTGGATGT
Organism: Tetramorium bicarinatum; assembly: GCA_928718305.1. Classification (NCBI taxonomy): domain Eukaryota; kingdom Metazoa; phylum Arthropoda; class Insecta; order Hymenoptera; family Formicidae; genus Tetramorium; species Tetramorium bicarinatum. The sequence continues at coordinate 3,133,034 of OV788323.1, forward strand.
GGGACGAGGGAAGAGAAGGATGGAGGACGAGTGATGGAGGGGAGGTGAGGGAAAGAGAAAGAGAGGAAAGGGTAGGAGGGGAAAGAATGGAAAAGGTTTTCGCCTAAGGCAATCTGGCGAGGAGGAGAAGAAAGGGAAGAAGAGAGATAAAAATAAGAGGAAGGGGAAGAGGAAGGAGAAGAGGAAAGAAGAGGAGGAATATAAAATAGGATTTTGGAATGTGGCAGGATTGGAAAACAAAGATAAAGAGTTCTGGGAGAAATTGGGAGAGTGGGATGTGATAATTTTAAGTGAAACGTGGATACAGGAGAAAGGGTGGGAGAGAATAAAGAGAAGAATGCCAAAAGGTTTTGTGTGGGAAGTGCAGGAAGCGGGAAGGAAGAATAAGAAAGGAAGAGCGATAGGAGGAATGGTGATGGGAAGGAAAGAGGGGATGGAGGTGAGAGGAGAGAAAGAAGGAAGGAAGAGGAGAGAGGAGGGAATAATGATGGAAGAAGTGAATCTAGGAGGAAGATGGTGGAGGATAATAGGAGTGTACGTAAACAAGGATATAGATCAGAAGATGGAGAAATTAAGAGAATGGATGGAAAATGAGGAGAAAGGGGTGAGAGTATTAATAGGAGGAGATTTCAATGCAAGAACGGGAAGAGAAGGCGGAAGAGTGGGAGAGAGAAATGAGGAAGGGATGGAGAAGGAGGGAAGGAGATCGAGAGACAGGAAGATGAATGGGGACGGTAGAAAATTGTGTGGTGTTTTAGAGGAGCTGGGATGGTCGATAATGAACGGAAATATAGAAGGTGATGAAGAGGGAGAGTGGACATACACAGGAGGGAAGAACGGAACGGTCATTGATTATGTATTAGGAAATGAGGAAACAAGAGAAGGAGTGAGAAGGATGAAGGTGGAGGAAAGGATTGACTCAGATCACCAACCGTTAACGGTGTGGATAGAAGGAAGAGAGAGGAGAGATGAAAGGAAAGAATGGAAAAGGAAAAAAGGAGGAAAAGGAGTATGGACGGAGGAGGGAAGGAAAAGATTCGAGGAATATTTTGGGAGGAAAGAAGAGGAAGTGAGAGGGGGAGAAGAGGAATGGAAAAGGCTAAAGGAGAGAGTGGAGGTGGTGATGAGGAGAGTGGAAAAAGAGTTGAAGGGAAAGAAGAAAAAAGGATGGTGGGATGAAGAATGCAGAGAGAAAAAAGAAGAGGTGAAAGAGGAACTAAAAAGATGGAAAAGGCAAGGAGAGGATGGAGAAAAGTATAGAGAAGTGAAGAGAGAATACAGAATAATGTGTGAGAAGAAGAAAAGAGAGGAGGGAGAAAGATGGGAGAGAGAAATGGAAAAAGTGAAAACAGAGAGACAGGTATGGAAGGTGGTGAGAGGAGAGAGAAAGAGAAGGAGAGGAGGAGGGATAGGGCAGGGAATAGAGATGGAAGAATGGGAAAGGTATTTCAAGGAATTGCTGGGAGGTGTAAACTGGAGGATAAGAAGAGAAAGGGAAGTGGTGGAAAGCGAGGAGGAGGAAGAGATAAGCAAGGAAGAAATGGAGAGGGCTATAAGGAAATTGAAGGAAGGAAAGGCGGCCGGGGGAGATGGTATAGGAAATGAAATGTGGAAGTATGGAGGAAAGGAGGTGAGAGAGTGGTTGTGGCAGATATGTAATAGAGTCTGGAAAGGAGAGGGATGGCCAGAGGATTGGAGAGAAGGAGTGGTAGTGCCGATTTTGAAGAAAGGGAAAGGGGGAAGGGTAGAGGACTATAGAGGAGTAACGCTGACGCAAACGGCATATAAGGTGTACGCAGCAATATTGGCGGAGAGACTGAAGGAGGAGTTAGGGAGGAAAGGAATATTGCCACCGAGTCAAGCGGGCTTCAGAAGAGGGATGGGAACAATAGACCAAATTTATGTAATAAACTATTTGATAAACAAGAGGGTGACGGAAGGGAGGAGAAAAATGGTAGCCACGTTCATAGACATGAAGGCGGCGTTTGACTCGGTGGACAGGGGAATTCTGATAGAGAGTATGAGAAAAAGGGGAGTGAGGGAAGGGCTGGTAGTGAGATGCGAGGAGGTGTTGGAGGAGACAGTGAGCAGGGTGAGAGTAGGAGAGAAAGAAGGAGGAAGATTTTGGACAGAGAAGGGAGTGAGACAGGGGTGTCCCTTGAGTCCCTGTTTATTCACTTTGCTGATAGCGGACATGGACGAGGCGTTGGAGGAGGAGGGATGGGGAGGAACGAAAGTAAAAGGAAAGAAAATTTATTCACTGGCGTATGCGGATGATGTGGTGGTCCTGGCGGAGGAGGAGAATGGGATGCAGAGAATGTTAAAAGGGTTGGAGAGGTATGTGGATAAAAAAGGCCTGGAGGTAAATGTGGAAAAAACGAAGGTGATGAGATGCAGAAGGGGAGGGGGAAGATGGAAAAAGATAGAGTGGAAATGGAAAGGAAAAAAGATAGAAGAAGTGAAGAAATTTAATTATTTAGGATATATGCTGATGGCAAATGGAGGACAGAGAGAACATATAAAGGAAAGAGTGAGGAAGGGAGCGGTAGTGATGAGAGAGGTCTGGGGGATAGGAAAAAGAAGATTTGGAAAAGACTGGGCAAGAAGGATGTGGCTGTTTGACAGGTTGGTGTGGACAGTGATGGGGTATGGAGTGGAGATATGGGGGTGGAAAGAGAGGGAAGAAATGGAGAAAGTGCAGGATAGATTCCTAAAATGGATAGCAGGAGTGGGAAGGAGTACGCCAAGTTATCTATTAAGGGAAGAATTTCAAAGAGAGAAGCTGAGGGAAAGGGCGGGTTTAAGAGCATGGGGATACGAGAGAAGATTAGGGGAGGGAAAAGGAGGGGAACTGGCCAGGTTATGTTGGGAGGAGTTGAGAGAAAGAGCAAAGGAAGGATCAGCAGTGGGCGAATGGGAGAAGGAGAGGAAAGAGTACTATGAGAGGAAAGGATGGAGCTTGAAAGTGATAGAAAAGATGAGAGAAGATGGAGAAATGAGAGGAGAAGAGATAGTAAGGAAGGAGAGAAAGATGCAGGAGAGGGAGAGATGGGAAAGGATAAGGGAGTCTAAATTTAATAAATGGTATGGAAGAATAAAAGGAAATGGAGTACCGGAATACCTAAAAGAGGGATGGAAGGAGGAAAGATGGCAGAGGATAGCAAGGCATAGGTTAGGTGACGGGATGAGAGGAAACAGGTATTGGGAGGGAGGGGAGGAGAGAAAGTGTAGGAGATGTGGATGGGGGGAGGAAACGTGGGAGCATGTGTGGGAAGAATGTACGAGTTGGGGACAGAAGAGAGGGTGGCAGGAGGCGGTGGAGGAGGTTCTCGGGGAGAGGGGGGAGGGAGAGGAGTGGATGATAAAGTGGGAAGAGATGTTGGAAGGGAGAGAAGAGGAGGAAGGCAGAAGGATGGGAGGAGGTGTGAATGAGGAAGGATGGGAAAGAGAGAAGCATACAGCGGAAACGGAGGTCCAAAGGAATGAGTGGGAATGTATGGATGGATGTGAGTGTGTGTGTCTCTCTCTCTCGCGGGCGAGCGAATAAATAGATTTAAGTTAATTGTAAGCGGAGCGGAGGTCCGCGTGTACCCTGCAAAGGCAATAAACTAATTACTTACTTACAAATTAGAGTTGTATTCCTACTAAATAAAGTGTACATATATACCTGTAGTCAATTTTTTTGTCGAATGTAATGGAATTTGTGAGAATTCATCAGATTCACTTAAATTGCTCGATGGTTTATGTGGTAGATATTCCTTTGTAAAAGAACTACGTGGGTTTTCATTCTCATCTTGAGACCGACAAGGAGACTAAGATAAAACAAATTGAATTTCATCAGACATCTCACTATTATACGACTTTTCAAATTGTGAGTTTAACGGTAACAGAATTGGCGACGAACGTGTTTCGGATCTGAAACTCCCATCTATTTTAGAAACCTTCACTGGTAGTTCAGAGCACAATGTGCTATTAGTTGCTTTCTTTCTCTTCTGTATATTTTCCAAGCACATTGCTTGCTTCCGTTGTTGTGTTTTATCAGCTGCCTGCTGTCTGAGATTAACAATTTTATCTAGTAACTGATGCTGATTAATAGCGGCTGTAGTTGATGCGGAAGAAGTAACTGTATTTCTTTGTTTCTTTGTTTCTTTAGAAACAACTTTCACTATAAGATTATTCTCTTTTGAGGCACAACTTAAAGATTTCGTAAGAGATAAACCAGCAATAAGAGGTGGTAAAGGAAGAGGAGCAGCTGGTATCTTTGATTTATTCTGCTTCCATTTTTTTATATCAGAATCGGATAAATCATCCTCAGAAGATAATTTCATCTGTCGCTTTTTTCTCATCCCCCTGCCCATCTTACTGTTTGAATCACTTTCGTAGGCAGACGCAAACTCTTCAAAACCTTTAGCTGCATTTCTGGCAGCAATATACGTTACTGCACCAAATATAAAGTAAAATTGTTAGGAGTGCTTTACTCTTTCTCTGCCTCCCTTTCTTTATGTCTTTTTCGTAAAAGTGTATGTTCGAGGTATATATTACATTGGGTAATTTGACCTAGTGTATGCTCTATGGAAGTTTACAGAGGAATGCTCTCGAAAGATTAATTGCATAAAAAATTAAAAATGTTTTACAGATTAACAGTTATAACAGATATATTCAGAAATTCAGAAATTGTGTTTTAGTGTGACCTGGATACGCCAGATGCTTTTAAGTCTCGACTTTATTTTTTCTTTGTATATCATACAATTTAATATAAAATATATTATAATATAAAACATACCATAATATCTTTTAACTTCTACTTCCAACTGTCGCCAAGTCTCATCTGTTTTTGCCTCAGAACGTACCAACTTGCCCGCTACTGCATCATTATTTGACCAAAGAAGTATTCCCTTCATTTCATCATCAATTCGTACTAGCCATTTGGCTAGAGCAACCTCATAATAAACATTATCATTTTCCGAGGTTGGCAAAAATTTTGCAACAATGAACTGGAATGTAAAAGAGTAAAATATAAAATGAATCAATAAATTACAAAGGCAAAACTTCCTATGTCGCTTCTTATTTGTGTAAAATAACTTTTTTATTTAAATTTTATTTAATAGATAAAATAAACTTTTATTTTACAAAAATAAAAGCAGCATAGGAAGTTAATAAATACATAAACAATTTCATGCACACACTATATTCTTGTCACTTCGTAACGCAATTTTGATAGAATTTGTATATACACAAATGTAAAAATAATATTTCTAAATGTCAATATAAAGACAAAAAATCACTGAAAAGTCATGCACAAAAGGGTTAAACAAATGTTAAAATCATAAAAAATTAACATTATTCATGCAATTGCACATATATACATACATCTTACAAATAACATATACGTGTTCAGAAAGTAAAAAACCAGAATTAGATCCTCACAACAGTGGCATAGCATGCAACAATGGAATACATAGGAAAAATTGTTCATCATCAGGCATTAACCAACATTTAGCTTCTATATTTTGTATAGAAATGACGTGCCTTACATTATCCAAATTTGAAACTTTTAAGATGCCTAGTCTTGAGGAAGGATAAGTATAATAGTCTTCCATTTGATGAAATTTGTTTCCAACAAGATATACTGCGTTATCTCTTTTGACAATGTTAACAAGAACATAAATATTTCCTTCTAATGTTCTAAAGCGTGAATCTTTATAACCAATTTTCAATTTTACATTGCCAATGGACAAACAACGAAAATGAGAGCCATTGATTTGTTCCTCAGCATTTATGTACATCTGTGAAAGAGACAGAACTTTTCTTCCACGTGGCAATTTGATTGATATTTTTTTTGTTCGCTCCAATTCACGAAAAGCTACTTGGTGCAGAGGTTTGTAACATGATTTCAAAGAACTTTTCAAGGATTTCAAAAAATTCTCAAATATAAATGCGCTAAAATTATCTAGCGGACCATGATCCTTGCATTCCCGTGACAAATGACACAAAGAATGAATATTATATACGACAAACTTATTGCCATACAGAACTGTAGAGTGCCGGATAAATATTAGTAGCAATTCATGCGCATAGTCACACATCGTTTTTACAAATACTGGACTACACAAAATGTACATGGCAGCTTGAAAAAGCAGATAATGTTTATAAACATCATCTTTCAGAACGTATTTAAACACAAGAAGTCCATCATAAAGACACAAACGCCGCTCCTCTGTACCTTTATACATTTTCCAGTAATCCAGTGATCTGGGTGGTCGATTAAAATCACTTGGACAGAAAGTAGCAAGAAATATAAGTAAATTAGAGGCTTTAGTTTTGTCATTTCGTGAAAGCTTCCAGGGTCCATTCCATTCCATCCAGGCTGAAAGCAATCGTCTGAAGCTACCATTCCATACCAAATGAAAAGAATCAAACCTGAATTGTGAAACCATGTTTGCAATTCTGAGTAAACTAGTAACTCCAGTGTGATGCAGTGGATCAATTTGATTTCTGAAAGATTCATCAGTGCGTAGTGGAGCATCCAAATCCAAAAAAAACCAAACGGTCATCGATATGTTCACCAACAACAGTACATTTTTCGCATGCACCGTAACCATTATGACCCACACAACATTTAACGAGGGAACGTGCAGGAGCATCTAAGATAAAATTTCGTAAAGTGAATGGATACTTTACATCATTGTTCATATATCCGTGTTCTAAAAGATGTTCAACTTTAGTCACAAAATCATGTAGATAGGAGTGCACATCTATTGAATCCCATTCACCAAGAGATAAAGTAATTAGAAATGGATCATTGTCTGTATGCACGAGACGGCCCAAAACTGGCCAAAATTTTAAACGTGTATTTTTTGTTATAGGTAGTCCATCCATGTTCACATCAATACTTATGTTACCATATTTCTCCAAATATTCATTCAACAGCATTCCATCAAGATTTCTTACAATTTCTTTATACCACAACATTGATCCATCAGGAAGTACATGGATATCAAGATGTTTGGGGGTACGCAGCAATGTTTTATAACTTTTTGGCAAAGTCGGAAAGATTGGATTCAATCTAAGTAATAAATTATCAAGCTTTTTCTTTGAGATATTTCCGTCATAAACAGCCCACTCTCTCAAATTTTCAGCAACATAGTTCGCCTTTTGCTCCTCAGTTTCGAATTGATTTTCATTTATATTATCATCATCATCATCATCATCATCATCATCATCATCATCATTACTACCTTCTGAAGCATCATCTTCCTGATCAATTTCATTTTGGAATACAATTTCATCATTTGACAGATCAAATGCTTCTTCATAATCTGTTCCTTGTTCTTCATTATTTTCATTTTCTGCTCCTTGTATTTCATTATTTTCATTATCTGCTCCTTGTTCCCTTTCAAAGAAAACTTCTTGAGAAATATGAGAAATAGGGTTTTCGTCACTGACTTGTACGTCTACATATTCTTTATTTGAGACACTATTTGTCATTTTGGGATCAATAATTCTGTTTCTCAATCTCTCAATTGATGCCATTTTTTCAAAATCCTCAGTTGCCCGCTTCACTTTTTGCATAAAATGTTTCCGCAACTACATGACAACATGTGCAATTTTTCAGATTTACTTTGTTAGGACATTAAAGGCATTTTTTTCAAATAATTTTCTATACTTTTGGCACGTAAATAATTTCAACATATTGATTTTTATCTTTATTAATTTTTATAAAATTATATGTTTAGGGGTTTATTACTTTTCTTTCAGAAAAAGTTCCTAATCTTTATATTTATAATTGTAAATCATTTAAAATACATAAAAAATAAATGCGAACATACCATGTGTAAACAAAAAGCAAAGATAATTCAGTTAAATCTATTAAGAGAAGTAAGGTAGCTGTCCCAGTTGTGAGTTATATCCCAATAAGTCATTTTTGGTGTTTAATTTATTTTATTAAACAATTAATTATTAAATATGTTTAAGAAGGCACATAATATAATTGTACACTCACGTCATTTGTTAGTCATAATATCACTTCTTTTATAAAACTGTAATATTACAAAAATATTGAAAGAAGAATTGTTAACTGACGACTTTGCTTAAGCTGTCGCTAAATGTCAATAGTAAGAAAGTGTGCATATTTCATAAATAATATATCTCTGCAAAAAAAGAGATGCTTTCTTATATTGAATCTATGTGTAATGTTAAGTAACAGAAAAATATATAATTTTATTTTTAAACGATAGGTTATTAAAAAAATACTGACTTACTGGGACATTAAGTCTATTTAATGGTAATAAGTTTAATATTAATTTTTCCAAATATTTTCATTGAAAATTCCAAATACAAGTAAAATGTTGCAATGTTAATATAAATAAATATAAATAAATTTTTAACATGTAATAATTATATGGAATTATACAAATCCTGTTTATAATGGGAGCTTTCCAGCAAGAGATACATTTCGACACAGAAGCTGTCTTTATTCGACATTCGATGAGAGACAATGACAGAATGACTCCTGTGACGATTTGTATCTCTTGGACAGCTGGACAGCTCCCATTATAAACAGGATTTGTATAATTCCATATAATTATTACATGTTAAAAATTTATTTATATTTATTTATATTAGCATTGAAACATTTTACTTTTATTTGGAACTTTCAATGAAAATGTTTGGAAAAATTAATATTTAGAATTCTCAAAATATTCTTTCCGAGAAATAAGTATATATACAGATACCTTGAGATATTATTATTAATGCACAATATATTATTATATAATGTTTATTATATAAAGTATTAGTGATTTTATTTAATTTTTTTATAACATTGTTTATTTTGTATAGTAGGAGCAAACTCTTTGGAGACAGTTTCTTTGTTTTTACTGTTGTGCCTTTCGACGCAACAAGGAATTTTTTGGGATTCGTTTCGCCTTAAGAGTTAGAACTCAAGGAGTGCAGATAGGAAATCTTCCGGGTTCAGCAATCAACACGTTAGCTAGATATCACTTACACTTATATTTCGAAGGTTCGTTACAATTTCTTCTTACAGAACGCGTCCGCGTTCAACGATAATTTCCGTGTCGCGATTGACACAGTGATAATTTTGATTTTGATATTCTTGATAGTTTCGTTATAAATTCATCTTAGATTCTCCCGCGAGTGGCGATTAGGCGGGCGCTTTTATAGTGCCATTTGTCAGGAATTTAGGTGGGGTGATACTTCTTAATAGAACCATATTTGGTTAATGCTGTGTCAGTCGTGCACGGTCTCACGGATTAATTTCTATATCTCAGCAATCTTGCATTTCCGCTCGCCCATGGCGTGATCGTTGCTATGCAGTCGAAAATGCAAGCTTGCACTGTGGTAGCTTCTGAGCTACAACATCCCTCCCCCGTTGGAAAGAAAAACGAAGGTACGGAGTTTTTCTACTTTATGCATCTATAAAATTCCCATTTAAGAAACGTGTACTACTGCTACGACTCAGGATAGATCTAGGTAATTGAAATTCATCTTCCGCGTTTACATTTAATGTTACACGTTTCACTGGCTTACTTCGTTTTTTCTTCCAAATTATTATTCCAATTATTATTATAGCTATCATTATTAACAATGTGGTCCCGCTTGTTGCCATTGGATAAATAAAGTGTGACGATTGAAAATTAGAGCTTTGATTTTTGTCTAGATCCTCTTTTATTTTGTCTAGTTGTTTGTTTAATTCTCTCGTTTTTGAAGGATTTTGACTAATCTCTTTTAATTTTATTTCTTGTATTCCGTTTGTATTATTCTCGGAGCTTATATTATCTCGTAGTAATGAGATATTATACTGAGGCAAGTATGATTCTATCTTTGCTTCATACGTTCTCTTTTGCGATTTTATTATAGTATTTTCTGTTACGAGTTTGCAGTTATTTTTTAATTTAATTCTGCCAGTTTTTTCAATCGTTTCCTTTATTTCTCCGTGGTCTTTACACTGTATAGTAATTATTTGTTTATTTGCTGCTGAATATATCCACGAGTTACTTAATGCTATCCAAATGATATGATTTGACGTTATTTCTTTAATCTTGCAATCTTTATAATAATCCTTAATTTCTAAGTAAGTTTTTATTTCACAAATAGAATTTGTATCCACGCGATATATTGGATAGTTTCGTGTACACAAGTATTCGCTGTTGATTTCTGTACATTTTCGCAATTCATTATTATTAAGTATTAAATATGTATGTCGTTCCGTATCGATAGCTATAAGGGGATTAACGACATCTATAAGGGTAAAAATGTTATCGTGATTTGGAGTGGGTAATGGAATTACTTTTATTATTTCATATTTTGGTAGTGAAGTTAAAGGAAATCGTAGAATGGTATAAATATTTTCAGTATCGCAATACGCGCTTATAGTCGCGGATTTTTCAATTGTTGGCCATTCTTCCTTTTTTACTCTAAATGGAAAGTAAAGTCCCTCTGGTAATTGAAAATTCGCATCTTTAAGGCCTTCTATTATTTGATCAATAGGCGTTAATCGAGGATGCATAATTCCTTTTTTTACTGTAGTTAGATATTCTAATATATCCTCGGTATCGCGTGTTAAATCTGCTAATATCGCATTGATTATTATAAAGTTTTCGTGTATGTTACTTTGTCGTTCGCTTTCTAACAATTCTGTTCTTAGAATTTTTGTTGTATTTGCGAGGAGGTATTCGTTATTTTGTATCGTTTTTTCTGTCTCGTCAATGTGAGCTATAGTTGCGTGCATTACTTTAATTTGATTTTTTATTGAATGTTGCGTTACTTGTTGTGCGTCATGTAGCATCGTCAACTGTTCATTTATTAGTTTTTCGTCATTAGCGTCCATAGTTCCAAATAATGATTTGGCAACTGAGCCTATTCCGTCAATTATTCCTCTTTTCTGTATTGTTGGTTGTCTATATATAGAAATTATTCTTTTTACTAGACGGTTCGTCCTTTGATATTCTTTTTCTACCATAGCATTGAAATTTTCACATGTTTCTCTTTTCGCGACTGCTATTATCTTGCATAGATTTTTTGTTTTTTGAATATATATTTCTAGTTGTGCTAACCTTCTCGTAAACGTTGTAATATTTATTTTGATGACTAATTTCCAGGATGATTCCACTTGATGTAATTTTCCTAGTTTCTCGAAATATATTCCTGGGTGATGAGTGAAGTTTTCGATTTCATATAACGTTTTCGTTTCGTTAGGTTCTTCTGCGAGACATAATGTCGTCCACAGTATCATTCTGTAACGTGATACAAGATTATTTATTATTTTATTTATCCTTTTTAAAGTATTTATTTTATTATTTTTGTTCTGTTAAGTTTTCGTTATAAAGTTTTTTATTCTAAGAGTAGCTGGATGCTGTGCATCGTTGCGCTGCGGTTATCTCGCACCTGTTCATATTTCGCTTATGGTATTATTTTCTATCAGTTCTTCTCGTCCTTATTTTTATCATATAGCAATTCTCTGAAGTCTATTTTTTAATTCGTCAGCGTTTTTGAAATCTCTTCTCGTTGCTGTTGCCAAGTGCGTTTTCAGTAGTGCCTCGACTGTCGACTTGTACGATTCGTGCGCTTTTCGGTAGTTTTGTCGATATATGGTTGCTTTTTGTGATTTTTATGGAAACATTTGGGGTGTCGAGGAGAATGTGCAGGATGGTTTCGAGGAGGATGGTGCTGAGGAGGATGCTGTCCCTCCTCTTTTTTCGGATCTTCCCGTGGGAGATGACTTTGGGGGTCCTCCTGCAGAAAATGAGGGGAATTTCGAGGATCCTCCTACTGGGAACGGCGTGGTTTCCGATGGTGTTCCTGCCGGGATGGAGGGATCTTTCATGGACAATGCGGAATCTCCCGGCACTCTTGACGATCTTGTTCGGGAGGTCGTCGGCTTAGTTATCGCCGATCTTACTTCCAGTGATACCGGCGATGCTGAGTCCGATCATGAGGTGGACAGCCTCGTTCGGGCGCTTGCCGATACTGTCATTTCTGCACTTCTCATTCCCAATTCTAATGCATTTAATGTCGAGGAATTTGAATATTTTTCCGACGGTTCTGGCGACTCCGAATTTGAGTACGAGGGGCAGGTTTTCGTGCGTGGGCCTCCCGTCACGCGTCGCGCTCCTCGCGACTCTGATGACGAGGACATTAATCAAGTAGACTAATTTTATACTTTTTCGTTTTAATTGTTTAAGTGCTTTTAGTTTTAGTGTAGTTTTAGTGTTTTTTCTAGTTAAGTGCTTTTTTAAATAGTTTAAGTGTTTTGCCTGTTGGATTTTTTCCTTCTTCGTCTGGTGAGTTTTCTTTCTTTTATTACTTCTACTTTTTCTTTATTTATTTGTACATATTTTTATAATTCTATTCGCTTATATACGCTTTTAGTCTATTCGCGTGCGTACATAATTTCCTTTGACCCATTTTTATCGTGTAATTTACATCTGAGTTTTTCTGTAATATTGTATATGGGCCGGTCCATAGGGCGTCTAATTTTTTAGATCGTCCGCGGCGAAGCGTTTCGTCGTATAATAGAACTTTGTCCCCTATTTTGAATTTAATTTCTTTGGATTTTTTATCGTGATATTCTTTTGATTTCCGCTTTTCTTCTTTTAATCGTTCTTTAGCGATTTGATTTGTTGCTCGTAGCCTTTGTTTCAATTCTTGTGCGTAGTTGTCGAAAGTATACGACGGTTTTGGTGGGTGTGCTACGGCTGACGGTAGGGTAGCTGGATGTCCATATACGAGTTCGAACGGTGTATATCCCGTAGCTGTATGTGGCGTCGTATTGAACGTAAACATAGCATATGGTATCCATTCGTCCCAGTCCGTTTGATCTTCATTAATATAATGACGAAGGTATTCGGCTAGAGTTCGGTGTGAACGCTCGAGAGCTCCATTGCTTTCGGGGTGATAAGCGGTTGTTTGTATTTTCTCTATTTTTAATAGTTTGCATACGTCTTTAAACATTTCGCTTACAAAATTTTTTCCTTGATCGGTCAATACTTTCTCTGGAATTCCATGTTCAAATACTATTTTTATTACAAATTCCTTGGCAATCGTTGTAGCTTCTTGATTCGATATCGGTATTGCTTTACTGAATTTCGTTAGACAGTCTTGGAATGTTAATATATATTTATTTCCTGCATTCGTTATCGTCAGTGGTCCTACAATATCAAGTGCGCATTTTTCAAAAGGCTTATCGGGCGTGTCTGTCAGTACAAGGGGTGCCCTTGGTTTAAGCTTTAATTTATTTTTTTGACAAAAATCGCATTTAGCAATATATTTTTCCACGTCTTTAGTTATACCAGGCCAGGTATAATTCATTCGTATTCGCTTTAATGTACGCTCTATTCCTTGATGTCCACCAGTTGGAGCATCATGATATTCGTAAAGTATTTTTTGTTTTTCATCTTCGCTATAAATTCGTGGATTATTAATTTCTTCATCTTCTTTATTAGTATTTTCCGAAATGTATACAGTTGCTGCAACGTTTCTGCTTAATGCATCGGCATTTACGTTCGTCTTTCCAGACTTGTGGATTATTTCATAATCATATTCTTCGAGTTTTAATCTCCAGCGGATTAATCTTGATCCGGGATCGTTTACATTAAATAACCATATCAGTGATTTATGGTCGGTAACTATTTTAAATTTAGTTCCATATAAATATGGTCTGAAATGTTTTACTGCCCATACAATAGCAAGTAATTCTTTTTCAGTTATATTATAATTTCGTTCGGCTCGCGATAATACGCGGCTAGCATAGGCGATCGGACGATCTTGACCTACCGTACCTTGAGATAGTATAGCGCCGATGGCGTAATCCGATGCGTCCGTGGTGATAATGAATTCACGAGTGAAGTCGGGGTATCTTAGCACGGGCGCTGTGGTTAATTTATTTTTTAATGTATCAAAAGCGTGTTGTTGTTCAGAGGTCCACATAAATTTTTCATCTTTCTTTGTTAATTTTGTTAGAGGTCTGGCTAATTTGGAAAAATCTTCTATAAATCTTCTATAATATCCGGCTAATCCAATAAATGATTGAATATCTTTAACTTTTTGTGTTGTGGGAAATTTTCGTACTGCTTCTAGTTTAGATGAATCGGGTAGGATTCCATCTTCTGTTATCACGTGTCCTAAGTAGATTACTTCCTTGCGCAAAAATTCGCACTTGTCTGGTTGCAGTTTCAAATTGCTATCTCGTAATCTTTTTAATACTTCTATTATTCGTTTATTATGTTCTTCTAAACTCGGACCGTAAATTACTATATCGTCAAGATATACTAAGCATTTTAATCCTTGAATGCCTGTTAAAATCGTATTCATGAGTCTTTGGAATGTGGCTGGCGCGTTTTTTAAACCAAAAGGCATTCTATTAAATTCAAAATGACCATGCGGCGTAGAGAAAGCTGTTTTTTGCTTATCGCGTTCGGCCATTGGTATCTGATGATAACCTGAAGCGAGATCTAACGTAGTAAAGTATTTCGCATTCCCTAGTTGGTCTAGTATGTCGATTATATTTGGTAATGGGAATGAGTCGCCTATTGTGAGATTATTTAATCTTCGAAAATCTACTACTATTCGTAATTTTGCTTTGCCAGACGCGTCAGTTTTCTTTGGTACTACCAATAACGGCGCGTTCCATTGGCTGATGCTGGGTCTTATTATTCCGTGATCCAGCATTTCACGTATTTGGCGATTTACTTCTACTTTATGTTTTTCTGGGACGCGATATGGCCTCACATTCACACTGGATGAATCCGTTCGTGTGGTTATCTGATGCGTGATTCTTTCCGTGCATGTCAGTGGTTCTCCGTCCAGATGAAATACATCGCTGAATTCTTCGCATATATTAAACTTTTCTTTTCTTCTGCATTTAAATGCTCGGTTCTTAGTAGATTTTTTATTTGCGCCTCACGGGAAATTTCTGGTAAAATTTTTTCGCAAGATTTTGTAGTGTTAATGGGTAATTTTTCCGTCATTTCGTCTATTATTATTTCTTCTATTATTACTTGCGGTACATTTATTTTTACCGTATCCTCCGTAGTATTTAAGATACTCACGGGGCACGTAAACTCACGTGGTTTGACTAAACAGTTCCCGATAAAAATTCCGGGTGCGGCTTCTTCGGCTTTTGTTACTCCGATTACGTTTCGATTAGTTGTTACTTGTACAATTGTTTCGCTGCGCGGTTCTAAGGCTATTCGTTTATACGGATAGATTTTGAAATTTGTGCTTCCGATTATTACTTCTTTTGATTGATAATCGCATGTAGCCTTGTGTCGCTTAATAAAATCGGCTCCTAGAATTCCATCGTATTCCATGGCGTTATCGTTAATTACGTAAAACGGATGTTTAATTATGCCATTTATTAATGTGACATTTATATATGTCTTTCCGAGGGTAGTGATGGAATGTCCTGTGATTCCAGTCAGTTCGATTTTTTCCTCGTAAATTTTCGTTTCTCCTTTTAATGTTTTTAATTTTAAGAATGATATAGTGGCTCCTGTATCAAATAGAAAATTAATTCGCTTTTTCTCGGCTTCTCGAACGGGCAAAGATATTAAATCTAACCCGGTGTTTATTTTGCTTCTCACGTGGGTAATTCGATACTCGGCCGCGGTGCGCGTAGTCTTAGTACTCGCGTCTTCTCCGCTTTCATTATTGCTATCGTGCGTTGCTGAGTTCTTCTTATCATTTCTAGCGCCTTTGTGGTTATTATGATTATTACGAGTGATTTTATTTATGTTCGTTCCTCGTTGGGTTGAGCCATCCTTGCTTGGTCGTCCGTTCAGCGACCAGCATTCCTCGCGCAGGTGTCCGGTCTTTTTGCAGTACTTGCAAAATTTACTCACGGTATTAATTCGTGGATGCCCTTTGGCTTTAGGTAAAACAAATTTATTCGTTTGCTGGTTACTACGACATTCACGTTCGTAATGACCTATCTTTCGGCATTTTCGGGATTGCGGGGTTGAACTTTTAAATTGTCTATTTGCATCGGTTCTTCCGCGATTTTGATAATTATGTCGCGGACTCGATCCCTTAACTTTCTCTTCTGCGCTAGCCCCGGCGATTGCTTCTTGTAGCGTATTGTACTTCTGGGTACGAACTAATAGTCTTATTTCGTCGCTCAATCCTATTTGATAATTTTGTAATGCCTGTCTTTTTATCGTCTCTAGTATAGTACGTTGCTGTTCGAGGGAATGTTCCCCTTCTTCTATCATGGATTCGTATAGTTCCATTGCTAATATATCCACTCGTCGACCGAAATTTTGAGCACTTTCGCCATTTCGCTGTTTGAGCGAGTTAAATTCGATCTGAAGATGAGTAGTACTTCGTTTACTTAGATATTCTCTTTCTAGCGCGGTTTTTAATTCTTCATAATTACGGACATCTCTAGTATGAAAATCTAGTAACGCCTTTCCTTTTAATTTAGTACAAACAATTGCTTCTAACAATGTCTGCTCTTCCGTAGGTTTAATATTTTTTATCGCGTAATTGCTCGCGCTTAGAAATTCTCGGATGCGACTTCGCGACGTGCCATCGAACTCTGGTATCATGTCTCTAGCTTCCTTCATTCGTAGATAAACGGTCGATGGTCCAGATTGGTATCGTATGTCATCGCGCGTGCGCCCGTATGTAACGTCCGTTGCGTTACCATGTGATTCGCGATATGATCTGCCTTGTCCTTCGCGATTAAATTCGTGCCGTTCTTCGAGATTATTTATGCGCATTCGCATTTCTCTTAATTCTTGCAGGATCTCGTATAATAACGAGGCTTCTCCTTGCTCTGTGTGGGTGACGATTCCACTAGGTCCGGCTGCTTCGGCGTCTGCCGTTCCGCGATTTCGTGTATTTAAATTCTCGTTTTCTTCTCTGTTCGCTGACATACTTGCGGGAAGGTCAGAGGTATTTTTTGCCATTTCTCTTTGATATTGGTATATTTCCTCGGGATCGAATATACTACTGTCGTAAGATGTAAGAGAGAATTCGCGCCTGAGACTCGCCTGGCTGGGAGTTCGGCTTAGATAATGTCGCGTACGTTCGTCAGTCTGTCGCTGATCGGGTACGTCGAGTGCTAACAAGCTAGTGTCAATTTCTGTGAATGGGAATTCGCGCTCGATTACGACGTTAGTCGGTAATTGCCTATCACTATCTGTTGAGTCGCTTTTTGACAAGACCCTATTCACGTTTGTTAATATTTCTTCGAGAGTTTCGGTCGCGATTTGCACGGGAGATCGCTGGCTTATTTCAAGCGTGCGTTGCGCCGATTCACTTAACAGCCACGATTTATTCGGTTCGCTTTTCGCGTTATTATTATTGGACATTCGCGTCGCTAAATCTTACAAATGGATCGACTTACAGTATCAGAGCGGTTCGCATGGTGACGTACAGCTTTCCGCGCTGGTCCCACGAAGTGTCTCGTTCCGTGCGGGCGATGACTGCTAACTGTCGTCGTGTTGTCCCGATGTTGTCCTGCACGTCGTTTGGTCCGGTGATGACTCGGAGTCCTGTGGTCATCGGCGATTGGCAGGTATCACGGTCGTTGACTGTGCTGCTGATATGTATCTCGTGCTCCACAATTTGATAACATTGGCTGCTGGGTACTGACCCTCGTTGTAAGGTGATATCTGTCTGTTGTCACCGTCTCCTCTCGGTTGAGAGAGCGAAAGAAAGATATGTTTTTCCTGCCTGTTACCACTGCGCGGTTTCACAGGTCTTCGCTGCTGTTCTCCTGGCGGTGAAGCTCGTTTTATCGGATCTCTTCAGAAATCCTTTCTGTATGCCTTTGGCAAATCAGGCCCTTGGCTAATTTTGCTTCGGTGAATCCCACCGCTGCCACCAATTTTGTTGTGCCTTTCGACGCAACAAGGAATTTTTTGGGATTCGTTTCGCCTTAAGAGTTAGAACTCAAGGAGTGCAGATAGGAAATCTTCCGGGTTCAGCAATCAACACGTTAGCTAGATATCACTTACACTTATATTTCGAAGGTTCGTTACAATTTCTTCTTACAGAACGCGTCCGCGTTCGACGATAATTTCCGTGTCGCGATTGACACAGTGATAATTTTGATTTTGATATTCTTGATAGTTTCGTTATAAATTCATCTTAGATTCTCCCGCGAGTGGCGATTAGGCGGGCGCTTTTATAGTGCCATTTGTCAGGAATTTAGGTGGGGTGATACTTCTTAATAGAACCATATTTGGTTAATGCTGTGTCAGTCGTGCACGGTCTCACGGATTAATTTCTATATCTCAGCAATCTTGCATTTCCGCTCGCCCATGGCGTGATCGTTGCTATGCAGTCGAAAATGCAAGCTTGCACTGTGGTAGCTTCTGAGCTACAACATTACTTATAATCATTTTTTAATTATTATTAAGGTACCTGTCCCAATTATAATTAATTTTAGATTGTTGACAATGACTACGTTTACACGGCATCGTTAATCGGGTTTTATAACATCCGTAGTTGTCAGGCAGACAAATCGTAACCATTTTTCAGAAGAATGGTCGAGATGTGATTGGCCGACCTAAGAACTACTGATATTATAAAACTCGATTAACGATGCCGTGTACAGCACTCGATGATTTTTTATATTAAAAAGACAATATAAAAAGCTAAATATACATTTTACATAATAAATGTCTGAATTTTGAATTATCATTGAATTAACATGAAATTAAATGACTTTTTGTGATATATAATATTTATTAAATGTGTACGTGGAAATAACAGTACTTACCGGTCTCTCGTTATTCATTTTGGCCGATTTATATTGTTCAAATACTGCTATTTTTATTAATATGAAAATAATCCGCAAAGAGCACTATGTACAGAATCTGCCATTTTCTTCAGCAATACTGCAATAAAAGAACATTACATTTTACATTAAAATGAGAATATGAAAAAAGTGTGAGTTCTACATTATCAATATATTATATAAATACAGAGTACTTCGTACATGTTTGAAATAATACGTGAGATAAGCTTTTGAAATTACATTATATTTATATGTTTACATTATTATATGTTTGCATTTGTATCTTTAAACTTATTTGTAAATTGTACAGAAATACTGCAACAACACTTTTGAATTAGTCAAGAAACATTTAGGAACTCACAGCTTACCTCATATTACCTCATATATTATTTCATACAGTATTCTATTCATATTACATTAATAACGTGTCGAGAAAATATGTTCAAATGACCGAAAGTTGGAAGCGTAAAGATGTTAGAAATAATAAATAACTTAATTTACCTTAGAATTTCAAGAGTTTTTGAGTGGCCAGTGTCGATCGGTGCTGTTTCTCAACTTATACGTGGGCAAGGAAATGCTTTCCTGAATTTTTTGAACGAACGCCACTCGTCTCAGCGAATTGAATAATTTATACGAAGTACTTCCAGGAATGCTGCAACAAGAAAATAATTATATTAAAATGAGAACGTACAAAAAATGTTATAAAATTACTACATTCAAAAAATAACCTTAAATCTATTTAAACGACCAAAAGTTGGAAGCGTAAAGATGTTAGAAATATTAAATAACTTAATTTACCTTAGAATTTCAAGAATTTCTGAGTGGCCAGTGTCGATCGGTGCTGTCTCTCAACTTATACGTAGGCAACGAAATGCTTTCCTGAATTTTTTGAACAAACGCCACTCGTCTCAGCGAATTGAATAATTTATACAAAGTACTTCCAGGAATGCTGCAATAAAAAGACAATTACATTAAAATGAGAAAGTATAAAAATATATATAAATTACTACTTTTAAGAAACCTAACCTTAAATTTATTTCACCGCGGTGACAATTATATATGCGAAAAATTGAAAATATATACAAAAATATATTATTAAACTTTACTTAATGCTTACTAGTATATTACTTTCGATGGAATAAAAAGGATTACCTGATAAAATAGTGATAGAAATATGCAACAGGACACAAGCCGACGTGCGTCACACGAGGAGAGAAAAGACCGGCAAAAATTATTGCATCATGATATGTACCGAAGATGGCGCTGTAACATGTCCGTTATGGCGGGAGATATCAGACATCTATTAGATGTCTATTAGATGTCGAGAGATTATTAGCAGTTTAAAAGTGTTTCACAAATAATTAAACATCGATATTCAATGAATATTAGCATTTAATTGTATTTAAAGATCTTACAAAATAAAAACCTTGTGTTTCTGCAATATAACGGCAAGATTCTGTGCTATATGGGTAGATATCTGTTAGATGTCTATTAGATGTCTATTAGATGTCGAGAGATTATTTGCAATTTTAAAGAGTGTTTGATAAACAAAACATAGCTATTTAGTGAATATTAGCTTTTAATTGTATCTAAAGATCTTGCAAAACAAAAACCTTATGCTTCGAAACAAAATGGCACAAAATTATACGACATCTAATTCAGATATTTCTAGACGTGTGTTAGACTAGACGGCTCCGATGTCTAATAGACGTCTATCCGATCTCACGTTTCTGTCTGGATACCTTACGCATAGTAAATCTAGATGTAAGGAACTCGAACTATAATTGGTACTATTTCGAAGATAGCTCAGATACATCCTTAAGACATTAATTAAAAATTCCAATAAATAAATAAATTAAGATTTCATTTGTTAATTTTAAAATTTGTTCTTTTATTTAATTTTTATATTTTTACTGACAAACTTATAAAAGGTGTTCGAAATGACCACCGTTGCATTCAAGGCATAATCTTGCGCGACGAATCAAACTGGACGTTGCATTATTGATCTTTTCAGGCGTTATAAGCCCAATAGCCTCCGTAATACGATCTTTTAGCTCGAAACAATTTTGTATTTGATCCTTATACACAATTTTTTTTACGTGACCCCATAAAAAATAGTCCAACGGAGTTAGATCTGGGGACTGCGCTGGCGACCTTACAGGACCATTTCGACCAATCCATCTGCAATCGCACAAACAATATTTATTACCAAGTAATAAGCATAATTTAATTTATAATAAAAATAAATCAAAACATACCTCTCTGGAAATTTTTCAGTTAATGTTAATCGAACCAATCGCGCATTATGTGGTAGTGCTCCATCTTGCTGAAATACCATTTGTTGTCGTAGATTTAATGGAACATCTTCCAACAATTCTGGTAATTTATTTATTAAAAAATTGTTATGTTCTGCACCATTTAATTTAGCAGGCATTTCGAAAGGTCCTATCTGTAATTTAATATTAAAAGTATTATTTGCACAAATGTATTGTAATGATGCCTCTTGGCACCGTTACTAGCCGGTGAGCACCAATTGGCTCCCGCCGACCGACCATCCGTCGGCGGGGATGTGTGGCGTTCGTCGCTCCAAAACCTTTTAAACGCCTCCACCCTGCGAAAGCGGGAAATCCGAAAGCGCCGAGCGCGGCTTGCCGGGCGACTCCGAGCGGAGCCGAGTAGGCAGCGACAGCGGGCTGCGCGCGCCTCCATGGTCCCGCCGGCGGTCTCTGGCCTCCCGCGCCACCAAATTAGGGTATAAAAAGCGGCCCGATCCGAGACCCAGCACGATTCTTGTGCGAGTCGCTCCACGAACCACTCGCAGTCCTGAGACCGAGGTAGGGCGTTCCCTGTCTCTACCAGGCTATCACGGCCGAATCCACATCCGATCCCAGAAAGAAGCACCCAGGTAGAGCGTTCTCTGCCGCCACGGCAATTTCACCGTGGTGCTTCCACCCTCGAAATCCACCGAGTATAGGACCCGGGGTAGGCATTAGCCATACTTCGACCGGTGATACCGGCTGTACTCGTTTTGCTTCTTCCAAAACTGCCGAACAACACGACCCGGGGCAAGGCTACGCCGTCCTCCGCCGGTTCACCGGCCGTGTTCTAAATCCCCTTGCCACCGAGTATAGGATCCGGGGTAGGCATCAGCCTTACTTCCACCGGTAATACCGGCTATACTCTTTTGGGCACCCTAGAACGTACAAAAGCACGACCCGGGGCAGGCATCGCCTCCCCCCGTCGATAAGCCGACCGTGCTCAAGACCAGGGTTCTCACAAACATAACGCGACAACGCCTCCGGCCCACGTGGGCATCGTCTGTCAAAAACCGCAACGCACACATTGTCACGCGTCCCGATACCGCGCGGTCCCGTCACGATACCAGCTAGAAATAGAACTCGCGACATCAAAGCGCGCTCCCCGCCAATCGGCTTCCTATCGCGCCCATGCTTAATATGTACTTCATTACGTGCGTCATACGCAGATCTCCTGTAAGGCACACGCCACCGAATCGCGAACCGTAAGCCATTCACGGACAATTCCGTATTATTACTGTACATAGGTATATCCACTCTTCTTTCCTCGCGTTAGATTCTACTTCTATATTTCTTTCATTTTCTTAAATTATACTAATATCTTTTGTAAATTTATTCTTGAATAAATTTGTTAATTTTTTTTATTCTAAAATACTTTGTCGTGCCAAATCCTTCTCCCACGAACCCGGACATCCGACGAGCTAGGCCGTCGCGGGAAGCAGGGTTGTTTTAGTGTATACTTGCAACTTTTATTGCACATTACTAAAAAAATAGTAGAGGACACAAAAGTAAAATTACTATTGAATTGTGCAGAATTCCAGCCCATAAATTTATATTAAAACGATGTTGATAATGTCTAATGTTATACTCTCTAGGATTTTCATCACTTCAAATATGTGAATTATGAATATTAAATGAACCTTCTCGGGTGAAATAAGATTCATCAGTAAATAAAATCTTTTGTACAAATCCAGGCTGTTCTTCCTCCTGCTCCAACAACCATGTACAAAAATTTGCTCTTTGTACGTAATCATCTGGTAATAGGTTTTGCACTTTTGTAAAGTAATAAAATTACTTTAAAATACGTTGAACTGTGATCTTCGATATATCAAGAGTTTGGCTCAATATACGTATCCTTGTAGACCGATCACCGCGCAGGGTCAACAAAACTCTCTCTTCATTTTCAACTGTACGGGCGTATCGTTCACGACCGCCAGCATTACCTCTTCTCATAGGCATCACTGATCCTGTTTCTCGCAACCGATTAATTAAACGTAAAAATACGTTTGCATCAGGCGCTCTACGATTTGGAAAACGTGTGCTATATTCCTGCATGACAAGTTGCGAATTTTGATCACATTCAAAATAAATTTGAAACATATCACGATTTCGTGAGGAGTGTAATCCATTTTAATTGACAACGTACACTTTTAGGTTGTCAAATTACAGGATAAACAGTTGAATGTCAATTATCCAACTGTTTCTCCTACACAAAATGTATATATATGTATGTATTATGTTTAATTAATCGGTTGCGAGAAACAGGATCAATGATATTTGAGAAAAGGTATTGGTAACGGTTATGAACGATACGCGCGTATAATTGAAAATGAAGACACAGTTTTGTTGGCTTTGAAAAAAGATTTGTCTATAAAGATACATACATTAAGCTTAACTCTTGAGATATCAAAGAGCACGATACAAATTTTAAAAGATTTAATACATACATATCACTTCACAAAAGTGTAAAATCTATTTCCTGAAGATTATGTACAAAAAGTAAATTTGTACATGACTGTTGGCGCAGGAGGAAGAACAGCTTGGCTTTGTACAAAAGATTTTATTTGCCGATGAATCTTATTTCACGCGAGAAGGTTCATTTAATTTTCATAATTCGCGTTATTTTTTGAGTGATGAGAATCCTAGACAATACAACATTAGACACTAACAACATTGTTTTAATATAAATTTATGGGCTGAAATTCTGCACAGTTCAATAATAATTTTATTTTTGTGTACTATTATTTTAATAGTACACAACTATTTTTTTAATAATATGCAATAAAAGTTGCAAGTATACACACTTGTGCAAATAATACTTTTATTTAATATTAAATTATAAATAGCATCTTTCAAAATGCCTGCCAAGTTAAATGGTGCAGAATATAATAATTTTTTAATAAACGAGAATTGTTGGAAGATTCCATTTAATCTATGGCAAGAAATAATATTTTAACAAGACGGAGAATCACCACATGATTTGCGACTGATTCAGTTAACGTTAACCGAAAATGTTCCACAGAAGTATGTAAGTTTTAACTTACTTTCGTTCTAAATTAAATTATTCTTATTACTTGGTAATAAACATTGTTTGTGAGGTTGCAAGTAGATTGATCGGATTGAGTTCTGTAAAGTAACCAGCGCGGTCTAACTCGAATCCGTTGGATTATTTCTTATCTTTTTTGCGAAATCAATTTTTATATCAATTTTATAACGTTAACCCATTACTTCCCAAGCGACCATTTTATAGTCGATTGGTTTTCGGCTCAGAAAAGTGATGAAATCACATGAAAACTTATAACGAAATATGCTTTCCTACGTAAAAAGAGTTGCACTTTCAGATTTCGGGGTCAAAATTCCAAAATTTTCTATCGGAAATTAAATATGGCGGCACAAAGTTGATATAAATTTTTTCATCGACTATTGACTTTTTATAGTGGAGAACTTCGAAAAATTTTGTTCGTAACTGTTATAAACGATTGAAGTGATAGATTTTGGCTCTTTAAAGTATAAACTATGATTATTAATTGACATTTTCAAGTAATTCAAGATGGCGGAGGCAGTGTGGCGTCCAAATACATGGAAATCATATTTCATTGTGATATATGTGTGTGAGTAGTCATTTCTCACGTTTTCGAGGTCGCTGAGTACGAATCTTTGGTCATTTACCCATTTTTCAAAATGGCGGATACAATATAGCGTCCGTGTACTACAAAAATCATACTTTACTGAAAACTATGCGTCCGAGTACTCATTTTATATGTTTGTAAGGTGGGTGAAAATAAATTTTGGGTCTGTTTTTTGTTTTTCAAAATGGTGGATGCAATATGGCGTCCAAATACACGAAAATCATACTTTGCGAACTATGTATGTGGGTACTTATTTCATATGTTTACGAGGTCGCTAAATACGAATCTTGGGTCCGTTTTATATATTTCAGAAGGCGGATGTAATATGACGATTCAATGTTTCGAAAAATATATTTCATTGAGAGTCAGAGCCGTTTTTGGGAAGATTGGCGCCCAAGGTGTATTTTAGTAGCTACTAAAAATCGTGTTCTATCCATGCAAAAATATCAGATTTGAATTCAGCGACCTCAAAAACATATGAAATAAGTACCCACATACATAGTTCACAATAAAGTATGATTTTTGTATTTAGACGCCATATTGCATCCGTTATTTTGAAAAACAAAAAACAGACACAAAATTTGTTTTTAGCGACCTCACAAATATATAAAATGAATACTCGGACGCATAGTTTTCAATAAAGTACGATTTTCGTGGCATGTGGACGCCATATTGTATCCGCCATTTTGAAAAATAGATAAATGACCAAAGATTCGTACTCAGCGACCTCGAAAACGTGAGAAATGACTACTCACACACATATATCACAATGAAATATGATTTCCATGTATTTGGACGCCACACTGCCTCCGCCATCTTGAATTACTTGAAAATGTCAATTAATAATCATAGTTTATACTTTAAAGAGCCAAAATCTATCACTTCAATCGTTTATAACAGTTACGAACAAAATTTTTCGAAGTTCTCCACTATAAAAAGTCAATAGTCGATGAAAAAATTTATATCAACTTTGTACCGCCATATTTAATTTCCGATAGAAAATTTTGGAATTTTGACCCCGAAATCTGAAAGTGCAACTCTTTTTACGTAGGAAAGCATATTTCGTTATAAGTTTTCATGTGATTTCATCACTTTTCTGAGCCGAAAACCAATCGACTATAAAATGGTCGCTTGGGAAGTAATGGGTTAAATCGGAATAATTATTAAGATATATGCATGTTGATAATTTAATATAAATACATTAGAGTTGGATTAGAACTTTTTTCACGTAAAAAATAATTACCTGCCGATCTAATAATTATGTACAAAAAATAATTATCATTACGATAGATCACCACGAAAGTTTCATCATACGAGAAGTTATTCATAACGGGACTTAGTTATGAATTTATTTTGACATCTATGATAATATCTCGCTTGAATTATTATTTTGTAATATAATCCGATATTAATTTTGCGTATGTAATATACATATACAGAGGTTTTGCACAGAAGCAGAAATAATTTTTTAATAAAAATATTGCATATTTGTATAAACATCTCAATATTGTTCAAGGGGCCCGATTCGTGATACCACCGTTAGCACTTGTCATAACATCATGCCTGAGCGCGCGAAATGTCAGCTGTACGATTCGTGATCTGAACTTTAATCGCGAATATTTTAAAAACTATTATAGCCTCGACATTTTCGTATTAGAATTTTCGTCTTAGAATATTCCGAAGAATCTGTTCTTAAGAGGACGTGCGGTGGTTTTGGGACACCCTGTATATAAAGATAGCAGATACTCCAATGTGACTACCATATATTCTGTAAACCAAATTCTCATGATACAAACCAGACAGCACAGAATGTTCGGAAAATATTGTAACAAGACAATTTCCATATATTCTAAAAATATTTAGAAAGAATATTCTTATATGATTCTAAGAAGGTTCTAAATATTACTAGAATATTATTTGTTAAGTTTTCAGAATAGATAGATAGATATAATTTATTGTTCCCCTCAGGGTTACGATCTCCATTTGCAATCAATATTCAGCTTAACCTATTATCCTTAAACTACTCTTAACCTATATTTAAAATAACTTAATCTACTCTTATGTGAAACTGGCCCGCACAAGATCACTCTCATAACTTCGTCCGTGCACGCACGCACGCACGCGCGCACGCACGCACGCGCGCACGCATATATATATATATATATATATATATATATATATATATATATATATATATATATATATATATATATACATATATATTATCAGAAACATGTTATCGAAAAATAGACCCGTTTTTAGATATTGTATTATGGCATAATGACACGTATACATTGATTATATTCTGTCCGACATAACGGACATTTTTGCTCTTCCAGTCGTTCTTCGCAGACACTGCAAATACATAAGTGCCCACATGGCACAAATACGTGAGTAGATATTGAGTTTAAACACGTACAAGAATTTTGTATGGATTCGCTTGATACTGCGTCTGATGGAACAGGATGAAAAGAGAAATCGTTCTGTTCGTCACTAAATTAAGTGCCCCATAATCATCTTCTGGGATATTAAAAATATCTTCATCTGTAAAATATGTAAAAAAGTTTTATTACTTAATGCTATAATAACGATAATAACATTAATAAAATAAGGTGAAGGATATACACATACATACAATATATACATACCTTCATTTATCATCTCGTTTTTTGTTTCGTTTTCAGTAGATTCCACGATTATCTCCTCCATACGCTCAGTATTCTCTTCACTCTCGCTTTCTTCAATAATCACAGTCTCTAAAATAATAATAAATCGCAATGAAAATTACAATCGACTGGGGAAACGATATGATATGTATTACAAGTTAGTTTTGGAAATTTCAAGTTAATTGAATAACACATTAAATTACAAGTAGACATTTAAACGATAAATAATAAAGAAGTGTTATTTTTACCTTCCACCTCTTCAATTGGATTAAAGTGGAATCCTGCAAGTCTATCGCGTCATCTACGATGGCTAGGTCTACCGCGAGGCCTTCTTCCTCGAACCGCAAACCCATTCAAATTTTGTGTGGAACGTGTGGAATGTTTTCAGAAGCAGCTATTGAAATAATAAATAAACTATGTAACCAAAAAAATGTCGCATCGGTTTTTAATATAAGTAAAATATATACATACACACATACCTTCATTTATCATTTCGTTTCTTGTTTCGTTTTCAGTAGATCCCACGATTATCTCCTCCATACGCTCCGTATTCTCTTCACTCTCGCTTTCTTCAATAATTACAGTCTCTAAAATAATAATAAATCGCAATGAATTACAATCGATTGAAGAAACGACATTATATGTATTACAAGTTAGTTTTGGAAGTTGAAAGTTAATTGAATAACACATTAAACTACAAGTAAACATTTAAACGATAAATAATAAAGAAATGTTATTTTTACCTTCCACTTCTTCAAGTGAATTAAAGTGGAATCCCGCAAGTCTATCGCGTCGTCTACGACGGCTAGGTCTACCGCGAGGCCTTCTTCCTCGAACCGCAAAACCACTCAAATTTTGTGTGGAACGAACGTTTTCGGATGCAGCTGTTGAAATAATTAATTAATTAATTATATGACCAAAAAATATATCGCATCTTCTTTGGGCAAAATGCGCTGAAACTTGCGATTTTTCTTATTAATTTTGAGTCAACACTTTTTGTCGAAAATAGCAAGTATAATTTCCGAATTATAAGCATTAAGATTAAAAAAGGAATTATTTACAATCACTGTATGTTTTAAGAAAACGTTTTATCAAAGTTTAACGACAAAGTTTATCTTTTACTGAGAAAAATCAAGCAAATAGTGTAGATTAATTAAGGACAAATAATGCACAAACCAAATTAATTATGAAATTTGGCAAAAAGCTCATTTTTCTTCTTATGTATAAAGTACATACCTTCAACAATATTATCGTCAATATCTTCGATTTGACTCACGGTCCTTGCAGTGGTTCCAATAGCTAGAACATAAAAACATATTTATAAATATTTCTCTTTTATCTGCAAGATGAAAATTATTCGAGCAAATATTTGAAAGCAAATACAAGTTAGTGAAACAGTTGCTTTCGCAGAATATTTTTATTTTGTACAACAAAGACATTTTTTTACTTTAAAACTGAAATCTAAGTGTAAATCGAAACATTTATGTATAACTATTGTTTTTGCAAAAAATTAAAAATGCGCAAAGACAATTGCGTCACTAAATAAGTAACGTAAAATAGAATAATTGATAAATTATAAAAACTATTTTAAAATAGTTATTGAAAAGAAAAGTCACTCTTTTTTACCTCTCTGCAGAATACGACCTCGTCTACGAGGTCTTCCGCGACCACGTTGCATTCCGTTTGCTCTTTCGACATGCTCGTCCAGTATACGTATCGGACTTATAGCGTCTTGTTCACTTTCAATATGAACATGTGATACAGGCACAGGTTGCTCCACTGTAAGTGTAAATATAAATTAAATATAATGATTAAAAGATATGTAATTAACGATTGTAAATTAAAGATGAGATTTAAATAATGAAAAAAATGGCTTTAAATAATGGATTTAAATAACGAAAAAAGTTAAAATATGCAATACCTGTATACGCGTTGAACAAGTTGCCATCCGCAATTTCTTCATTATCCTCTATATTGTAACGATGCCTCCTGGCACCGTTACTAGCCGGCGACCACCAGCTGGCTCCCGCCGACCGACCATCCGTCGGCGGGGATGTGAGGCGTACGTCGCCCCAAAATCTTTTTAATCTCCTCCACAACCGCGTAAGCAGGGAAACCGAGAGCGCCTGGCGCGGCACGCCGAGCGGTCCCCGGCGGGAAGCTGCGCGCGCTTCCGAGAAGCCGCCACCGGCCCCCTGCGTACCCTCGCCTCCAAGCCAGGGTATAAAAAGGGGCTAGCCCGAGAGACGAGACGATTCCCAGGCGAGTCGCTCTAAGAGTCACACTCGCTATCCCGAAAACTAGGTAGAGCGTTCTCTGTCACCACGGCGCGTTTTCCGTGACACCGCTACCGTTCCGTCAAACTCCCGCACGAGTATAGGACCCGGGGTGGGCATTCGCTCACTTCCACCGGTAATACCGGCTATACTCTTTTAGATCCTCCGACCTGTCAAAAGTACAAACCGGGGAGGCAACGCCTCACCCCGTCGGGTCACCGACTGTGTTCCCGCTTTCCGATCCAGCACGAGTGTAGGACCCGGGGTGAGCATTCGCTCACTTCCACCTGTAATACCGGCTATACTCTTTTGGTACCGACCAAACGTGTAAGCACGAACCGGGGCAGGCATCGCCTCCCTCCGTCGCCTTGTCGACCGTGCTCAACAAGCGTAGCATTAATCGCGCCGCATACGGTCCACGTGGGCCGTATCTGTCAAAACGCCACGCATTTGCACAAGCGTCCCGACACCACAGCGACTCTCGCGTCCGGCTAACGCACGCGCCTGCGCCATACACGATTCCCGAAGTTACCACCGAGCGAGCGGGATATCTACACGATATCAGATAGCACCGGTAGAGCCGGTAATACACGATTCGACATCGTCGTCAGTACTCGATCTAAATTGTAAACGCGTATCGTCGATAATCGCGATCGTGTATCTTTCACGACCGATCTAGAGCCGTAACGAGCTATATCCACTCTTCTTCCACACTTAACTCTTTATCGCGAATTCCGCCTCTCACGCACATTGTGTAAATAGCTACAGTTTCTTTTCTTTAATTGTATATTCTCTTTCTCTTTTGTAATATAGTTTCCTCTTGAATAAATTCTATTTTTTTAATATAAGTATTTTGTCGTGCCAAAACCTTCTCCCACGAACCCGGACAAACCGACGAGCTAGGCCGTCGCGGGAAGGAGGGTTGTTTTAATATCATCTGGTAAATCTGCATAATTTTTCCTTTTTTTTATGATTCACAAAATATATGTGGTATACTACTACATGAAATTGTGTGCATGAGTGTGTGCGTGTGCGTGTGCATGTGCGTGTACCTGTGCGTATGTATACACATTAATATGTAATATTTTTTAAATAAAATGCAATATATATTTAAAAACTAACCAATATTCTCTTCAGGTAGTCTTGTTGTATGACTGAGCGCAAACAGAAATTCTCTCAATGAATACTTATAACAATTATACAATACGTAATATATGACTATTAAAGACTAAAAGAATATGCAGTTTAACAAACATGTGTTGTAATTTACTGTATGTACACTCTCGGACTGAATAGCCTACAAGTATGAAGTTGGCTGCGTTCAGACTTTATCTTTTCATTGTGGAAGGCAGTAGAAGAAGAAAAATAAACTCTGAATATGGTCAACTTCATACTTGCAGGCTATTCCGTCCGACAGTGTACATATGATTTAAGAGAAGTGATTTTAAAGTTCTCAAAAACTGACTGTTGTCTTTTTATCGTAGGATTGCCTAAATAAAAGAAAACATAAATTACCTTCCCGAGGTCAGCAACAATTGTGCCTGCGCAATCCGTTTGTCGCGAATCACGTTGTGTTTGACTCGTACTCTTTTCACACTATGACCTTCTGTAAATCTCGCAATATTTATTTCCTGATCGGTGATCAAGCCATTTAGATTATCTGCAAAATCATATTATGAAATACATATATTTATGCGGTGCACAAAAGATATAATAATAATTAGCAATACGTACGGAGAAAATTCCAAATATTAGGACGAACTGCACCAAATTTGCGAAAAGTTGCAAAGTGAAAGCTTTTTACAAAATTATTTGTCCGTATGGACATACCAAACACAGAGACTTTATCTTTTAAAGAAAGCCAAGTACGTCTTAAATAAGAAGTAAATTGCAATGTAGCAGGATATTGTATCGATACTCTATCGGTTTCTTCTTGAATTATTTGTAAACCTTGCTCGAACATATCAATCGGAGCCAACGGTAAAGCCATAGTAAGACCAAGAACTTTCCTTGGAGCTGCTGTTAATCTCAAGCCTCTCCAACGTCTTAATACAGCCTTAATATAGAAAAAATAATATTTAAATATAAATTAACAAGCATGTAAATGTATGGAAAAAATTTCAAAAATTACTAAATATTCTGCATTATAGTTACTATAGAAATTCTATATGTACTTGATTGAAATGAAACCAACAGCCGGTTAATCGTGCATCTGGAAAAATCTCTCTAGCAACCATCATTGCCGCGCGTTCATCACTCATGACTGATTGTACTTCTTGCAGTGCATTTGGACGTAGCTCCTTTATTTTCCGCCAAATTGCATTGTACAATTCTACCGTGCGTTTCTCACACAATGCAAAGAGAACAGCTATACACTAAAACAAACAGATACTATATCAAATTAATGATGCACAACTTTGTCAGACTAAACATATGAAAATTTTATTAACATATAAACAAATCAAGAGATATTACATTTATATTATATTTTTTCACATATAACTTACCGTATCCATATATCGGACGTGAATTGTGTATAATTGCGCGAAAGATGGCATTCTAGGAACCACCTGAATATAAAAGTATAAATTTCTTCAAAGTTATATATTTTGGCATATTTTGCTTTATCCTTTTTCTTTTTTTTTTGCTTATGTTAAATAATATAAAATCACATTGCTCACCTTAAATGTATCATTCATATAAATTTCCGTAGTTGATACCAAACAATCCAATAAAGCGTCATTCGTAAATATTACTGCTCTAAACCCATCATCAGACAATATTGTATCTTTAAAAATATGTCGAATCAGTTGATAATTTCTCAATGCTATATCGAGTTCGACGATAGTTGCCGGTGTTTCCGGCCTTCGACGCAATTGTTCTCTATTGAGAAGATTTCTCACAGCGGGATAAGATATTTGTGCAGCCGCTACTGGATTTCTGTAAAAAGTAAATGTAAATTATATACACATGTGCCAAAAATTTAAATATAATATATTGCAAGATATTAATTTAAAAAAATCATCCTATCACCCCATTAATACTATTCTATTTTATATATTTCATTTAAAAAATTTTTATAATAAAATAATATTAATATATATAATAAATTACGAATCGCAAACCATTTAGCACATGAATAAACTGAAATATCTACTTTTATACAATAGTTACTTCTTATCACAAAAACGTAATTCTTAATACATTTTGTAGCTTTCTAAATGGCAAACAATTTTGTAATTAAATGACATCGGGATTGTTTTTTATTTACAAAAATTTGTTTAATATAAAATTAATTCGTATTCAAGTATAGCGTAATACAGAAATATAAAATAAATAGGATTAAAAATGATAATTCTAATATATTAGCACAATATCACAGTAAGAATAAATGACCTAAAAGTTTTGCGTAATATTTTAGGAATATTACAAAGATATATTGATTTTATCTTTATGTTTTCGCTATATGTTATATATTATAATCTCTAACATTCTTCCAAGAAATAAAGGACAGTATAGAATTTCTCTTTGTGATTTTGTCACGTAAGATGTTAGAAAGAAAAAAATGTACGTTTTATTTGTAAGAACAGTGCGCGAAACATCCGGCTTTTAATTTATGCATTAGGATACAATCCCATACACCATAGAACATTACAGCAACATTGCAGCAATATTATAACATTGCAACAACATCGCAGCAACATTGTCAATGTTACTGCAATATTCTGTACTGTATGAGACGCGTCCAATACGTTATTTGGCGTTTACTAACATAATTATCTTTCATGCCATTTATTATATCAATACAGTTTGCGTATTTTACTTTTATTCCATGCTCGAATTTATACTTACCTTCGGCAGACGGTATCAAATATTTCTTTTGGTTTCATTAATGTCTCTCGACACATCTGCAACATCTCCTGCCTCATTTTGTACTGTTGTAATGCCGTATTATTTGACGGATGATTGTGTGATGCTCTTAAAACGTATGTATCATAAGGATTGCGCATCAATACCGCGTAGCATTCCAAACTTCGCCGTGATGAGCACCGATAAATTTCTTTACAACATTTATCCATATGATAAACATGACCGTCGTATATTAATACGGTCGTGCCGGCACGTGTTCCCGGGCGTTCCTCCATAACCCCACTGATACAAAAGCTATAAATTATATAGTACTCTATTATTACTCGCAAAATATCTTTTCTAAATATACACTCGCGCTTCTTCCAAACTGTAAGTCCTTATCTTACCTTTCAGAGAAAATCTTTGGAAGTTAAGACCTTCGGATGAACCGAGAAAACCGATTGCCTCAGAACAGTAGAAAACACAGAACTCTAGAAAACACACAAGTGTCGATTATCACTTGTTATTAGCTACTCAAGATCGCTACGCAATAATACTAACTTGTGATGCGACTATTGACGATCGTAACGTTTTCGTAAAGGCCGCGTTCTGGCTCCGGCACACCAGCGCGATTAACGTCGCGCGCGCCGCGTGATATCCAATGAGAGTCGAGCTTTAATAAGAAAAGTCAATCCTCATTGAATAACGCGCGTCGCGCGCGACGTTAGTCGCGCTGTTGTGCCGAAACCATTCGTCTTGACGCTCACAGCGCTTTCAGCTTCAAGGCTATAAAGACTGACTTATAGAGGAAAACTGTTAACTTATACCAAAGCTATAATATTACAACCAATACGTGGTTACGCACAAAACAGAATCGAGTAACGCGATTAGTCAAAATTTCATAGTTTCGATATAAGTTAACAATTTATGGCTTCTATAATTCAGCCTTTACATACGAATTTCCGTAATATGTAACAGTAAGATTCAACCAATCGCATTGCTTAATTCTTAAGGCCGCGACAAAGACTTTTGCATAACGCATAAGGAAATTAACCAATCCGAGTCCTTCATTTCTCTCTCCAGGGTGAAAATAAAGAACTTTGATTGGTTGATTTCCTTATGCGTTATGTAAAAGTCAGTGTCACGTCCTTTAGGGTCAATCCAGACGAACTTGTATAAGTGCATAAACATATGCATAAGAGAATGAATTGGTCTATTTTCCTTATGGATACGTTTATGGATCAATCAATTTGTATGGATTAATCCATACAGAATTCTTGTTGTACGTGTTTAAACTCAATAGCTACTCACGTATTTGTGCCATGTGGGCACTTATGTATTTGCAGTGACTGCGAAGAACGACTGGAAGAGTAAAAATGTCCGTTATGTCGGACAGAATATAATCAATGTATACGTGTCATTATGCCATAATACAATATCTAAAAACGGGTCTATTTTTCGATGACATGTTTCTGATAATATATATATATATATATATATATATATATATATATATATACATATACATATATATATATATATATATATATATATATATATATATATATATACAGGGTGTCACAAAAGTATGGAAACAGCCAGATAACTTTCGAAAAATGCGTTTTGGGGAAAAATGTTTCAGACAAAAGGTTTAGGATTTTTCCCTGGCTATTCAATTGTGACCTTGTATTTGACCTAGATCTTGACCTTCAAGGTCATTTCAAGGTCAAAGTTGTTTTTTTAAATTGGAACCCCCATTTTTTATTGCGGAGTTGGAAAGAGCAGGAAATTTCACGTTCAAATATGACCTTGACCATGTCCTTGGCCACGACCTTGACCATGATCCTCAAGGTCCCCCAGCCAGTTAAGGCGAGGCTAGCGATCCCGGCCAATGAAGGTAAGGAGATAGCCCGGCCAATGAAGGCCCGTAAATTGGTTGATTCTCTCAAATTCATCCTCACCATTTTTTATCCGCCATCTTGAATTTAGGTATTTTCAAAAACTTATTTCAATTTCGTAATCGGCAACCCCAATAACCCACGCATACTAAATTAGGCGTAAATTGATGACCGTACACGGGTGTTTTTGTTGTCTAAAGGTTAATATGCCTTTTGGGGATAACTGAAAAACAGTTATTTTCGTTGCATTCGCACCTCTGACAGTCCTTTCCAGGATAGTTAGTGGAGTTTCCTTTTCTTTACGCGGTTGCTGTTTTCCAATAGTCCTTTTTAGGATAGTTGAAAAGCAGTCACTTTCGTCGTATTTGCACCTCTGACAGTCCTTTCCAGGATAGTTAGTGGAGTTTCCTTTTCTTTACGCGGTTGCTGTTTTCCAATAGTCCTTTTTAGGATAGTTGAAAAGCAGTCACTTTCGTCGTATTTGCACCTCTGACAGTCCTTTCCAGGATAGTTAGTGGAGTTTTCTTTACTTTGCTCGGTTGCTGTTTTTTAATAATTCTTTCTGGGAATCTTTGAAGTCTGTTATTTCAATCATCTTTTCTTTTCCACTATGGCTTCTTTAACAGATCAAGAGAGAGTTTCTTTATTAATAATGAGAGGTTGGGGTGATAAATTGGGGTAGGTCGTACGACGAAGTAGTGCAGCTATTCAATGAAACGTTCCGAGTGGGCTTAACAGGCATTAGCAAGTCAACTGTCTCTAAAACTATCAGGCGTTTTGAAGAAACTGGGACTAATAAGAATCGTCCCAAATCTGGAAGGCCAAAAACAGAAACCACAGAAGAGAGGCAAATGGAAGTGGCCCAATTGTTCGTCGAAGAGCCGCATTCAACTATTAGGAAAGCCTCTCAACAGCTTGAAATGAATCGAATGTCAATTTTTAGGAATTTGAAGATCATCAAATTTCATCCTTACAAAATACACCTTCATCAAGAAATAAATGAAGATGATCCTGACCGACGAGTTGAATTTTGTGAGAACATGATGGAAAGAATTGTTCAAAATCCTAATTTCCAGTCACTCATCGTTTTTTCAGACGAATCGACATTTCAACTTAACGGTGAAGTCAATCGCCACAATTGCAGATACTGGAGCAATGAAAATCCTCATTGGCTACAAGAAAATTACACACAACACTCGGAAAAATTGAATGTTTGGGCCGATATTTTTTGGGATCAAATAGTTGGGCCGTTTTTCATTGACGGGAATTTGGATGGAGCAAGATATCTACAATTACTGCAGGAACAAATAGTCCCGGCAATTCAGGAGATAGCTGGCGATGATTTTAATGAGGTTTGGTACCAGCAAGATGGTGCACTTGCTCATTATCGTGTGATTGTGAGAGACTACCTAAATGTAATATTTCATAATCGTTGGATAGGTCGAAGAGGAACTATTGAGTGGCCAGCCAGGTCACCTGACCTGACTCCACTTGATTATTTCCTTTGGGGCTACATTAAAAATAAAGTGTATGCTACTAAACCACGAGATTTAGAAGATCTAAAACAAAGAATAGTTAATGTTTGCACGAATATTGCACCTGATATGATAAGGAGTGCGATTGAAAATTTTTATATCCGTTTAGGAATCTGCCAGGATGTTGAAGGAAAACATTTTAAACATAAGTTGTAAGCTGCTTGCCTTAACTGACCGGGCTATCTCCTTGCCTTGACTGGCCGGGATCGTTAGCCTTGCCTTAACTGACCGGGCTATCTCCTTGCCTTGACTGGCCGGGATCGTTAGCCTTGCCTTCATTGGCCGGGCTATCTCCTTGCCTTGACTGGCCGGGATCGTTAGCCTTGTCTTCATTGGCCGGGCTATCTCCTTGCCTTCATTGGCCGGGTCTTGTATAAGTAATGCTTTGATTAATATTGCGCCATTCGCAAAATTGTATAAGACTTTTCTATTCGGCATGATGCAAACTATGCGCCCTCTTCGGGTTAGCTATTCATTTTGTGACACCCTGTATAGCTTTCTAAATGAAAGTTTCTATAGCTATATATCTTATTAATTTTTTTATTATTAGAATTATTCTAATAATTTTTTATTAACTTTATAGTTAATATTCGTTTTCTCTCTATTATTTTTAACATTCCACGTGTGTAATACTGTACCACTATTATTTTCTAATAATCTTGTAAAAATTATTGCGGTCCCCCCCCCCCCTTATACAGCTTGTATGCAATAGTGACATGTGTGCAAACGTACATTTATTTCTTAATTTTATTATGTGTGCGCAACAGAGCTTGTAGGCAATCGCTCTGTAGGCAATTGTGTCATGTGTGCAAATGTACATTTATCTCTTAATTTTATTATTTGTGCGCAAAAGAGCTTGTAGGCAATCGTTCTGTAGGCAATAGTGTCATGTGTGCAATCTAGCTTGTGTGCAAAAGTTTGTGTGTGCAAACGTACGTCGTCTTTTAATTTTCTATTTGTGCACAAAGAAACTTGTAGGCAATCGATTTGTAGGCAAAAGGATTTGTGCGCAATCGTTTTGTAGGCAATAGTGTCATGTGTGCAAACGTACAGTCATTTCTTAATCTTACTATATGTGCGCAACAGAGCTTGTAGGCAATCGCTCTGTAGGCAATTGTGTCATGTGTGCAAATGTACATTTATCTCTTAATTTTATTATTTGTGCGCAAAAGAGCTTGTAGGCAATCGTTCTGTAGGCAATAGTGTCATGTGTGCAATCTAGCTTGTGTGCAAAAGTTTGTGTGTGCAAACGTACGTCGTCTTTTAATTTTCTATTTGTGCACAAAGAAACTTGTAGGCAATCGATTTGTAGGCAAAAGGATTTGTGCGCAATCGTTTTGTAGGCAATAGTGTCATGTGTGCAAACGTACAGTCATTTCTTAATCTTACTATATGTGCGCAACAGAGCTTGTAGGCAATCGCTCTGTAGGCAATTGTGTCATGTGTGCAAATGTACATTTATCTCTTAATTTTATTATTTGTGCGCAAAAGAGCTTGTAGGCAATCGTTCTGTAGGCAATAGTGTCATGTGTACATTTATCTTTAAATTTTCTATTTATGCGCAAAGAAGCTTGTAGGCAATCGATTTGTAGGTAAAAGGATTTGCGCAAACGATTTATTGGCAAACGGTCTGTTGGCAATTAATTTGTAGGCAACTAGGGCCCTCCCAAGTAATGATGAAGGGCAATCTCCATGAG
This sequence comes from Tetramorium bicarinatum, assembly GCA_928718305.1. Taxonomy (NCBI): domain Eukaryota; kingdom Metazoa; phylum Arthropoda; class Insecta; order Hymenoptera; family Formicidae; genus Tetramorium; species Tetramorium bicarinatum. Next base: position 3,171,665 of record OV788323.1, read on the forward strand.
GAATAAATATAATCCAGTTCGAAACATGTATGAATGTCGACCAATATTGCAATAACAAAAAGTTTATGAAGAAATATTTTTATTACTTTATACATATATGAATTGCTTATGTATGATTATTTGTTTTAAGTTTTAATGAAGAATTGAATAATGAGAGCAACAACACTGTTAAAAGTGATGAATATCATACGTGTTGCAGTATGTATTATATTCTTATAGAATTATTATTATGTTTTCCTTTTGTGGGTGCTTTCCAGCAACGACACTGTGTAACACAGTGAATCATTTTATCTCTCTTTAACATTTAGTAAATAACACACAGGACGAAATAATACACTGTATTACACAATATCGTCTATGTACGTTGCTGGGAAGCATCTTGTATGTTTACTGCAATTTTACGTGCTTCCATCTTTATGGTCAATCCATATAAACTTGCATAACGCATAAACATATGCATAAGAAAATTGTTTGGTCCATAAACGTGTGCATAAGGAAAATAGACCAATTTATTATTTTATGCATATGCTTATGCACTTATGCAAGTTCGTTTGGATTGACCCTTACTTGTAAAGATGTATATAAATGTATGTATGTATGTATGTATGTACGTACGTATATATATTGTTACGCTCGAATCTCTATCGCACTCCCGCACTCTCGCGCACACGTCCGCGCTCTTTTCGGAACGCGAGGAAATAACACTCTCTTAGAGAAATCTCTACGTATTTATTTTTAAAGTACAAAGTAACCGAACATGCAAAACGGAACGACAGCTCGATAACAACTCGACACCCTAGTAACCGCGTCGAAAGAACGCACGACTTCGCGTCACTTGAACGTGCGACTTCACACCGCTTCTTCTCCCGAGCCGAACGATACGGACGCAATAATATGTATATTCTTTTCATTTTTCGACAGAAGCATGCCGTGCAACAAAAGAGGTTTTCCTGAAAAAAATAGAAACGGTGTTACAATTTCTCACAAATACAGAAATGAATGTTGAAACAGGAAATGGAACATCTTTGCTGCCTGATTTTCCAATAACCTCAATCGAGGAATTAAATCTGCTTGAAGCTAGTGAAATCCGAAAACAATCTGCTAGGGAAATCCGAAAACAATTTATGAGTACCTCCTCTTTTTTTTCTTGAACACTTGCTTCTCTTTTTCTTTTTATGTGAACACTTAAGGGGATGCTTAAACTATTCTATTTGACCGACGGAACACCGATTAATTTTTGGCTATCCTATCTTCTAATTGTCTTTACAGATTGGAAAATCCTTTTCAGGAAATAAAGTATAGACAAGTAATGACAGAGTGCGGAAGCGAACAACTTCATATGAAAAAAAATTTTATAATTGTCATTGACTTATAACAACATTCACTTAATATAAAAATTTTACACCTTGTGCATATAAATGAACCTGATTCCGCACTCAAGTGAACATTAAAGAACAATACCGTGTTTTTAGAATAAGTCTAGAAACTTTAATATAGAAGAACAAATAGCCAGAAAATTACATACGCAATGCACAAGCAGAATAGTAAATAGAGCAGTGACTGTGTAAGAAAATAGTTGCGAGATTCCCTGAGAGATGGCATTGGTGTGTGTCGGTGTGACACTTCCTTGTGTTAGTGAGTGAGCACAAGGAAGATTCACACAAACTACTACACACAACCTGAGAGCGTGAGGATACGCGCGCAGTCAAAACACGAAAGAAGTTGGTCGAACTGTCAAAGCGCGTGAATCACGAATTCCTGTTCGCTTCGTATATTTTGGAGCGGGAACGTGTACTCGTACGGTGTCTCGCGATAAATGACGAGTGAGACGGTGGATAGTGTCGTGATTAGATTAGGTTAGTGACAGGATATTATCGCAACTTTATAAAGTGTATAAAATTTTGTGAATGAATAAAAGCTTCAAAGATTCACAGGCTTAAATTTGAATGGTACGTATAACCAAAATCAAAAGCGTCTATTTTGACGATACTAATTTATTTTTTATAATCAAAATCAAAAGCGTCTATTTGACGGTACTGATTTATAATAAAAATTAAAAGCGTCTATTTGACGGTACTGATTTATTTTTTATAATCAAAATCAAAGGCGTCTATTTGACGGTACTGATTTATTTTTTATAATCAAAATCAAAGGCGTCTATTTGACGGTACTGATTTATTATAATAATCAAAAGCGTCTATTTGATGATACTGATTTATTTTTTATAATAAAAATCAATGGCGTCTATTTGACGGTACTGATTTATAATAAAAATCAAAGGCGTCTATTTGACAGTTCTGATTTATAATAAAAGTCAAAGGAGTCGATTTGATGGTATTGATTTATAATTTATAACAAAAATCAAAAGCGTCTATTTGACGGTACTGGTTTATTTTTTATAACAAGAATTAAAGGCGTCTATTTGACGGTACTGATTTATAATAAAAATCAGAAGCATCTGTTCTGACGGTACTGATTATAATAAAAATTAAAAGCGTTTTTTTTAAGACGGTACTGATTGTTGCAACAATTTATTCGTTGCGTTCTCATGGAAATGGTCGTTGTAGGGACCTATTCAATGTTCTTAATATTGAATATCATTCAATAATATGGTTTTAGAGTTTTAGTCACACTTTAAAACACAAAACTAGTACTATACATCAAAATCTAGCACAAATTATTAAATATATTTCTTTTATAAGATATAATAAAGTTGTTAAATAATAATAACGACGTTATATCATTATATGTACTAAAATCATACGCGATTTTAATGTTCATTAAAATATTATCAGGGTGAGGGGCCCTGCAGTGCTTGGTCGGAAAGGAAATTCGGACGCTTTAGCCATCTTAGAACATCGAGAATCTTGGCAACATCGAGATTCTTGGTAACAATGAAAGGAAAAGGACGGAAGATCATATATCTGTCCTCCTCCGATCGTAAACAATCGAGGCGGCAACATTGCACGCACAAGCGTGCAATATATATATGCTTGAACTAGGATCGATAATATAGGAAATTTTTATATCATATTCTAGATTATCGACCTCGTGCAAATTCATCCGTCAGTTTAGGATCCCCTTAATTATATCTTCCTTCTTGTTGCCACTTGTTCCTTCTAGTCTATTTTCTTAGATGCACAGTGACTGCATCTAATCTACTTGCTTTCAGTAACACACATTTTCTTTGTTGCTTCTTCTTCTTCTTCTGATTAATGGCGCACACAAATCTATGAAATAGTATTGTAATCTGACAAATTTTTAACAGTACTGCCACGATCAAAAATGTATTTCATCCCAACATGTTGAAGTTCCAGCAGATACGTTCTGAAAAATAAATTTCACAATTATTTATTTATATATTTTCTACGTATCTTCTTAAAAAACTAACAATAAGATAAAATTTTGTTATAATTTTATTACAACAAATTTTGTGATATATTTACTCTTCACGTTGAATACTATGCTTTTATATATCTTAAGCTGCGGTCCACTTGATGCTACAAATGCTTCGAAGCATTTTTCTTCCTTTTTTAATAAAGATAGAAGAACAGAAGAAGAAGAAGAACGCTTTGAAGTATTTGAAGCGTCAAGTGGACCGCAGCCTATATACACACATGTAGAAAGATTAGAGAAAATTCCTTTACAATATTTATCCTTTATATAATTACGTTTTAATTATGTAGCAAAAATATATTGATATTTATCTCAAGATAGTGGAATACGGCGATTATCTAGAGACACGGTAGTGTCTCGCGCCAAGTGTACGCGCAGCGTCGCGCTGAGACCGACGAGCCTCTTTTATGCAAGATGTATTGATAGATCCTTCGATTATCGGATCTCAAAAATGACTGCCCCGACAAAATTTGAATAGGCTCAATGAATAGTTTGGGTTTAAGTTATATAACAAAAGTATTTTTATTTTTCTTCTGTGTGATCTATGGGCGGAGATATCGCGATGTAAAGTCTGAATTGTGAAATTTTTGATTAAGAAACGTTGTCATTATCATTATCGTCGTCGTCCTGGCCAAAGGTGGGGGAATGTACTGTTCGCATTTTCAACGTAAGGCGGCGCCCGATGTGTCAGAATGTTGCCACATTAGGCGCTGTCGCATATACGCTCGCAACATAGTTCGAGGCCATTATGCGGCGTCTGCACTGACGAGTCGCGAAGATCGCGACACATCGGGGCACGTGTAGGAACCGTGCCAGGCGACCCCCGTCAACCGGGGTGTCCAGATCGCGAAGATCACGACGTAGGGATCCGCCATAGGGAAAACGCGCAAAATTTAAGTTGTAAACTTATGTGGAAGTAGTGAGATTGAATAATAACGCGTGGGCGAAGCCCTCGCCCTGCATCACCGCGTAAAAATTATAACATAACTAGAGAGCCCACATTCAACAACGTGGAAATGAACAGCGTGGACTTAGTTTTATATGAAAAACAGAAGAAAATTAAGTGCGGTGTCGAATCGTGCGATGTCGAATCGTGCGGTTGACGGGGGTCGCCTGGCATGGTCCCTACGCGTGCCCCGGTGTCGCAGAACCCGTTGGTTCTCGTGGCGCACCTTTGTGTCGTGATCTTCGCGACCTGGACACCCCAGTTGACGGGAGTCACTTGGCACGGTCCCTACGCGTGCCCCGGTGCCGCCGAACCCGTTGGTTCTCGTGGCGCACCTCTGTGTTGTGATCTACGCGACCCAGACATCCCGATTGACGGGAATCGCCTAGCATGGTCCCTACGCATGCCCCAGTGCTGCCGAACCTTTTGGTTCTCGCGACGGATCCCTAGGTCGCAATCTTCGCGACCTGGACACCCCTGTTGACGGGGGTCGCCTGGCACGGTCCATACGCGTGTCCCGGTGCCGCCGAACCCGTTGGTTCTCTGGCACACCTTCTTTCGGTGTGCAAATGCACGGTGCACTTCTTCTCGTGTGCATCTTCTCCGTGTCCAATTGAACCGTGCGCAAAATATCGTGTCTAATATCTTTGTGTCCTTCAGCATCGTGTCTATTTGAACGGTGTCTAAGTGTACCGCTCCCGTTCCACCCGTGCGTCCCGCTTGTCGCTCGTCAGGCGCGCTTCCTCGTGCGATCTCCCCGGCTGGCCGGGCCAGGGATCGACACTCAGTTGCCGCCTCCCCTTCTCAGCGGCGGACTTGCTCTCCGTCAGTAGGGTCAGTCCGGAGCGTCCTCCGGTATGTGGCCCTCCACTCGCCCGTCCTCCGGAATCCTCGAGATATGCTAGTATTTCTCGCAGGAGAGGCCCCGCTCCACGCCTGGCCCCGTACTCTTCCGCTCTCGCTCTCCATGGCTTCGCCAACTCCGATTCTCCTCCACCCTCGTCCTCATCTCGCCGATTCCGCTGCTCCTTCGCTCTCGGTCTTCCTCCTGTTACATGGATATCTACGCGCGACCCACCACTCCAGTCGTCTCTAACTTTCCTGCAGACAATTCATAAGTATTCCATCTCTTTCCAATACGCGAACGGAAACACAAATGCGAGACATGCGGATTATGCGCCGCAACGCGACCAAGTTAACCCAATAAGGGCTCTCCCGCCTTGCGGGAGCGACTTCGATCCCTCTGGGACTTCGTTCGATCAGGTGGGCCCTTGTGACGGATCCTGTCACGTCACAATATAGTGCATGTATTCAGGTGGAAATAAATATATAATATAACTAAAAAATCGTATACGGAGTACACCGTCAGACAAGAATCCAGATCGAAAAGTCCTGTATCATTTTTTGATCTGAGCTTTCTGTTTGTTATTATAAAGTGTTAAAATTAGCAAATCAGCGCCCGTCTATAAGAGAAAAGCAGGGACGATCGAGTCGGAGAGTAGCAAGGCGGAATGGAGCGAACTATGCGGCGGAAGAAGAACAACAAGCGACGGTAAGCAACGGAGCTATTCTCCGTCCCTGGTTTTCTCCTGTAGATGGGCATTGATTTGTTAACTTTAACACTGTATAAGGTGCGTTCCACTTATCGCTCACAGCATTCATAGAATCACTTCATCCTTGTTGCTAAGCAAATATTAAACAAGGCTGAAATGATTCTACGAACGTTGTGAGCAATAAGTGGAACGTATCTTGTATAGTAACAAACAGAAAGCTCAGATCAAAAAATGACACAGGACTTTTCAATCTGGATTCTTGTTCTGTATCTGATAGTGTACTTTGTATACGTTTTTTAGTTACACCCTGTATATCTGTTTTTAATAGAAGATAAAACATGCGAAGAGAAATAATAAAAATATGGTAAATACTTGCGTCTGAATATTGAACTTCTTCAAGAAATCTATGTCTTTTAAGATGTGAATAATATGTTGATTTAGGAATTCCATCCTTTACAAAATTTCTATAAAGCGTAATTTCTGTAAACCCCTTTCATCTTTTACATAATAATAGGCAAGATCACACAATGTTATTTCTAGAATCAAATAGTTTATTACATTCAATTTTATTAATGATTGTAAACACAAGCTCATATCAAACTCGCAAATTCAAGCATTAGGTTATAATCACAAGTTGAATACATACAATCTACGTAATTTTCTGTCAATGTTCGTACACAGTGTATCTCGTTTACCTGCTGACGTTATCACCGATAAATCGAAGAAATTGCGTTTAAAATGGTAATAAATCACACATCTGGTTTTCGCAGCGTTTGAACGTAACACTTGGGCCTATACTTTTTTCCTGCACTGCTGCACCAGTGCAATAAGTTAAAATGAAACAAACATACTTTCTTTCATTCTAACTTATTGCACTGGTGCAGTAGTGCAGCGGTAAAGAACAGACCTATACACTGTGACGTGACAGGGTCCGTCACAAGGGCTCGCCTGACCGAACGGGGTCCGAAAAGGGATCGGAGTCGCTCCCGCGGGGCGGGAGAGCGACGATTCCCCTTCTCTTGAGTAATTTGATCGCGTTGCGGCGCGTAATCCGCATGTGTCATATATTTGTGGTTCCGCTCGCGGATCTGATTCCGGAACGGAACCACCTTCCGGAAAACTTATTATTTTGCGACTTGACAGGGACGTAGAGACAGCTGGAGTGGTGGTCCGCGAAAATTTAGTAAAGGTGTCGAGAGGGAAAGGAAGAGCGGAGGAGCAGCAGGATTGGCGAGACGAGGGCGAGAACGGAGTTAGCGAGGCTGTGGAGAGCGGAGCGGAGGAGTGCGGGATAGGACGCAGGGCGGGAATCTCTTCCTGCAGATACTAGCATATCTCAAGGATCCCGGAACAAGGGCGAGTGGAGGGCCGCATGCCGGAGGACGCTCCAAACTGACCCCACTAAAGAAGAGCAAGCCCGCCGTTGAGATGGGGAGGCGGCAACTGAGTGTTGAACCCTGGCCCGGCCAGCCGGGGAGATCGCGCCGAGGGGGAGGGTCCCGATAGCGCACGGTGCGATAGCACACATCCCGGTAGCACACATAAAATTTAACTCATTTCCTGATAGCTCACATCCCGATAGCACACGTCGCACAAGATAAAAAACACATTTTCCCGATAGCGCACATCCCGATAGCGCACGTCCCGATAGCGTACGTCCCGATAGCGCACGTCCCGATAGCGCACATCCCGATAGCGCACGTCCCGATAGCGCACATCCCGATAGAGACCGTGCAGGCGACCCCCGTCAACCGGGGTGTCCAGGTCGTAAAGATCGAGACGTAGGGCTCCGCCACCGAGAACCAACGGGCTCGGCAGCTCCGGGGCACGCGTAGGGACCATGCTAGGCGATTCCCGTCAACCGGGATGTCCGGGTCGCGAAGATCACAACTCAGAGGTGCGCCACGAGAACTAACGGATTCGGCGGCACCGGAGCACGCGTAGGGACCGTGCCAGGTGACCCCCGTCAACCGGGGTGTTCAGGTCGCAAAGATCACGACACAGAAGTGCGCCACGAGAACCAACAAGTTTGGCAGCACCGGGGCACGTGTATGAACCGTGCCAGGCGATTCCCGTTAACCGGGTTGTCCAGGTCGCAAAGATCGCGACGTAGAGATCCGCCACGAGAACCAACGGGTTCGGCGGCACCGAGGCACACGTAGGGACCGTGCCAGGTGACCCCCGTCAACCGGGGTGTCCAGGTCGCGAAGATCACGACACAGAGGTGCGCCACAAGAACCAACAGGTTCGGCAGCACTGGGGCATGCGTAGGGACCATGCTAGGCGATTCCCGTCAACCGGGACGTCCGGGTCGTGAAGATGACGACACAGAGGTACTGGCCTGGCACGGTCCCTACGCGAGCCTCGGTGTCGCCGAACCTGTTGGTTCTCGTGGAGTACCTCTGTGTCGTCATCTTCACGACCCGGACGTCCCGGTTGACGGGAATCGCCTAGCATGGTCCCTACGCGTGTCCTGGTACTGCCGAGCCCGTTGGTTCTCGTGGCGGATTTCTACGTCTCGATCTTTGCGACCTGGACACCCCGGTTGTCGGGGGTCGCCTGGCACGGTCCCTTTCGGGACGTGCGCTATCGGGATGTTTGCTATCGGGATGTGCGCTATCGGGATGTGCGCTATCGGGATAAAAGGGTATTCGGGAATGTGTGCTATCGGGATAACATGTTTCTTTCTTTGTGCGCTATCGGGAAAATGTGTTTTTTATTTTGTGCGATATCGGGACGTGTGCTATCGGAATGTGAGCTATCGGGAAATGAGTTAAATTTTATGTGTGCTACCGGGATGTGTGCTATCGCACCGTGCGCTATTGGAACCCTCTCGCGCGAGGAAGCGCGCCTTACGAGCGGCAAGCGGGACGCACGGGCGTGCGGCGAGTCAAGGAGATAATCAGAGCAGTTATCGACCGCCATTATCGACCGCCCTTATCGACCGCCCGGGATCCAAAGGTAAGAATCGACAGAAAATGCTAGGCGCTGGATGGCGCGGAAGCACAGGGAGGGCCCGACGCTGCGCTAGAAGCGTCCCGACGACATTGTCGTGTGAGATGCAGCCTCGCGCGGATCGACTCCGAGACTTGGTGCCACATCGCCCTTGCCGAAGCCGAGAATCGAGGAGCCGAAGGACGATCTAACGATCACACCCCCGGCGTAAGACCACTCCAGCGTCGCGGGAATTATCGAGACCAGGAGCGGCAGCCTCGTGGTAGAATCCGCGGGAAAGGACGTAAGGCCGTAACCGAGCGACGGACACGATCACCGGATCAGGCGCCGTCGAGAAATAGTTTCGCAGAGAGGCTTGCTGCCCCGGGCTCGGGGAACGTTGTTAATTTTGAGGAAAACTCTCGCTGCAGACGCGTCTCACCGGCATTCATAGTATTCCCGTTGTAAATCTGTTGTATATCGGCAATTCAGGTTGTAAATTCGGTCTTGTATTGTAACGTCACATTACTCGTTGCGTAAAGTCGAGAACGATGTCTCGTTTCAAAGTCGCTCTTGTGTCGACGTATGTCGGTTCATTCTTGCGTTTTTGGTATTGTGCGGTCGTTCTCGCATTTTCGTCACTATTCGTTCGCGTGTCCATTATTGTAAGTCCGTTTTCGCGTCTTCGTTATCGTCGATTCACTCTTGCATTTGTTTCGTTATTGTAACTTCGTATTGTATTTCCGGTCTCGTATGTGCGGGGAAGATTCGTTCCCGCGTCTTCATTCACGTAAGTTCATTTCGCACGTCTTAGTGTTGTAAACTCGTCTGGACATCGTCGGATGTGCCTTAAAGAAATTAAAATTCGTAATGATATTATACGGAAATCATGGTATTCGCGCTATCTATTTCACGATGTATCGGTGTTAGAAATTCGTCTAATGTCGCATTGTAATTTCGGCGTTATTCACGTTGTAAAGTCGCCGTGTGAAGTCATAATGGTATTCGCGTTGTCCGTCCGTACACGTATTCACGGTGGTCATTATATCTGTTAAATATATCCTATTGTTTTCTTTAAAGATGTTTTGCCCTAATTATTTGCGAATCGCTAGCCTCTCCCCTAACTCCTTGATTTGGGTATTCGCTAATCAGAGCGACTGATTAAATTACGTATTGTCATGGGTGCCTGGTCCGCCGTGCCTGGCGCCCAATTTCGGATTTCTGGTAATGTATTTGAGTTCGCGCTACGGTAACTGAATCTGTATTAAATCTGGTCAGACTCCCGCGGGGTCAGGCGGAACCGCGGAAATTACTGTAGCAACACCAGGGCATCGATCATGTATCTTTTCCACAAGGTGGAAACGTGAAAAGTGCAAAATTTCACATAAACGCAACGATTCTATTGGCAGGAATCCTATAATTCAGAAAATTACATAATCGATACCCTGTAAGCGGAAAGCACTCTTATATAACACAATACGTAATGTATACTATATTTTCAGCGTTGGCAGTGAATTTTGGAACACAGTCAATGTCGTTCGATTCCGTTGTGCGTAACATTGATCGTAATTTTACGGGTTTTCAGTATAAATTAACAATTTAGCCCGGATCTACAATAGGTGTGATAAGCTTTAAGCTGTAGGAAATTGACCAATGACAATCAATTATTCTCCTCATCTTTGTTGTGATTAGTTAATTTTTTAAGGCTTAAAGCTTACTACACCTATTGCAGATCCAGGCTAATAGCCTCTATAGATCTGGCTTAAGAATTACAAAAGTGAACAGATTTGCGTTGTTTATAAATATTCTAAAAAATGCGCTCACATTTGTAATTCTCACTTATTTCACGTTATACAATTAACACCCAGAGTTTCATTTCCATCATGGCAAAGAAATGAAGGATTGTGACTGGTTCATTTTTTTATGTGTTTTGCATTATACATTATGCAAGAGTGTCTGTTTCCCGCTCAAAACTTGACAATATTAGGTCTGTTTTTTTAGCTGAACTGTCTGCATTAGTTTAGAGGTTATCTTTCTCTCTTCCAATACGGAGGAAAAAGGATAACCTCTGAACTAGTACAGCCAGTTTAACTAAATAGAACAGGCCCATTAGAGTTGCCGTTCGGCAGACGTTTGCACCACAGCACGTCTGTGGAGGGGGTATCGCGCACATGGCAGAGGCCGTGTATGTACAGTCGGTGCTTAAAAGGTTGCAACACTTTTTTTGTGATGATTTTTGGAACGCGTAAAAATTTTGAGAATGCGGATCAGTATCTCTGGATACATGTAGTAAGCGGTTATAACAGCTGTCAAAGTACACACGTGAGTTATACAAGGTCAAATCAAGAAATGTATTTGCGTTATACAATAAATTCTCAAGATACGTTTTGAATATTATAAAATAATGGTAAGTATGATGTAAGTTTTCTAAATTTATTCGTATTTTTAAAATATCTCTTATATTTTATAAAAGAATATTATTATTGATCAAGTAATATAACATATAATGAAATTATATAATAATGTTGCAACATTTAAATTATATAATATTTATTTAAAAAACAGAATTTATAATTTATTTATATACACAGTATTTATAACTACAATATATTATAATTGTAATTACAGTATATATACATATGTATAATAACATAATTATACTTATAATACTATATTAAATACAAATACATATACAATATTAAATATACTAATATCATCGATTTAACATAATTATGTATGTAACAATTATTATATTAATGTTATATTATATTTGTTTAAAATTTTTAAATTTACATTCAAACTTTTTTCCGGATCGTTCACTGTTGAGCCTACAAGTAAAACCGATGGTCCGACAAAAGCAAAAAGGGCCAGAAAGAACAAGGAAACATAATTATTCAAAGAAAAATGATTGCAGACAATTATATAACGCAGAATATATTATATGAAAATATTTTTGATAATATATAATCGTACTTTATTTTAACAATTTATGATAAAAGAGAGCTTATAAGAAAAACAGGGATATTAGTTACTAAGTATATAAAAGATAAAAATACTATTGTTTTTAAATATTACATTTTATTCCACAATAAAAATGCGTTTATATCTGTAAAATGATATTAAAATCTTGTATAACATTTTAAAATAAAACGTTTTGATATTGTCTGTATTATATTATTTCATCGCTATCAATTTTAAACTTAAATATAGGCACTTTGGAGGCGTTGATTCGCGATTAATACTCAATACATGAGAATTTACATCGAACATAAATTAAGAACTAATTTTGGTTTTATTTGGTAATATTTAATCTTCTGTTAAAATTATAGTCAAAATATTATTGTTTTTAGAATAATACTAGTCTAGATGTAGGAAGATGAAATTATTTTTGGCACCAGGATGATAATATTTTAATGCATTATTTAAATGCACATAAAAGGAGATATCAGTATGATATGCCCCTTTATATATGTATATAAAAATACATTGTTCTGTTGAAATATATTTACCGCTATTACACTTCCATGGTTATCTATCACTGCATTCAATCTTTGAGGCATTGATGCAACCAAATTTTGGAATAATTCTGGTCGTTCGCGGAGACCCTCCCATACATTAAAGACATGTTCCTCTAATGCCTCGCGTGTACGCCACAATTGTGGATTCCACTCCTGTACAATAATGCCCCAAAGATTTTCGATCGCATTCATATCTGGAGATTTGGCTGGCCATTCCAACTAAGGTTGGGTTGTACGGCCAACCAATTCTGAACCACTCTTGCACGATGCACACCTGAATTATCTTGAACGAAAGGAACTGGTGGTATAGCAGGAAACATCTCTCGAACATAGGGCATCATCACATCAGACTGACAGAAAATGTGGATGTATTCCTCGCTGTTCATGCGTGGTGTGGTACGCACCAACGGCTCAGGGCCATGCGAGGACATACATCCCCAAAATGCCAATGTAATATGACCACTTTGTTTGCGGAAACGAATATTCTTCTCTAAATACCTTGTTCCTTTCGTTCTTCATAATGTCACTCGCCCAGATTCATCCGTCGAAAATACTTTCTCATCAGAGAAAATAGTATTAATCCACTCATGCTCCCATGCTAAATACTCCAAGGCAAAACCCATTCATTGCTCTTTATGGCGTTCTAACAATTTTTCATTTTCAGCTGGTATGCGATACTGATACCCTTGTTCTCGCCATCGTCGCCGCACAGTCGTCGAGCCACAATTTAAATAAGCTTCAACTATCGTCTGTCGTGCTGAGCGAAATCCGGTATCTTGTATGAAATTTAATATTTGTTCGTCTTGTTCAGCCGTCGTGCATCTTGAACGTCCTGGTATTGGCCAAGGATTTATATGGCCTTCAATTTGTAATTGCTGAACTAATCATATATTGTACTTCTCTGCAATGTATTAAATGTATGTTTTAAAATTTGAGTTGTATACATTCACATAGAATCTATTTTTACATTACATTAATATCTTACATTAACATGACACATTCTTAAAATTTCTGCGTATGTAAATCCTGCATTTATATAAGCCAGTATTTTGCCTCTAATATACTGCGGAATAGGTCCAGGCATTTTTATATATTATTATTTTTAATTACCTTATAATAATTATTTTATTTGCCACGATATAACAGCAATAACAGTTAAATAACGTATTATAAGTAATTGAATGTGAAAAAAAACATAAACATAAACGTAATACTTCACAACATATTAAAATTTAAATATTGGCGTATATAATATGCAGCATTATACATACAAAAGTTTTGAGAATATGTTATTAAATTGCATATTTTTCATAACATTACATTTATTTTTACGTTATACGAATATCTTATATTAATATAAGGATATACACACACAGAAATTTCAAGAATGTGTAATGTTAATGTAAAATATTAATATAATGTAAAAATAGATTGTATGTGGATGTACAACTTAAACTTTAAAACATACATTCCATACATTGCAGAGAATATACAGATTAGTACAATATATAGATTAATATAACAGTTTCAAATGGAAGGCCATATAAATCCTAGATCAATAACAGGACGTCCAAAATGCACGACGGCTAAGCAAGATCAAGAACAAATATTACATTTGATACAAAATATCGGATTTCATTCAGCGTAATTTAAATTGTTGCTCGACAACTGTGCGGCGACGATGACGGGAACAAGAATATTATCATCGTATACCAGCTCAACACGAAAAACTATTTATTTATTTATTTATTTATAGACGGGATAAAAAATCCCTTTGGTACAAGAGCCTGAACAATGTTAAATGAGACAACAAGAGATAAAATAATTAAGTATACAATAGACAGTAGCATAAATAAAATAGAAAAAAGGAAAGAATGGATAAATAGAACATTAGAAAAATCGAAGATATTAATATACAAAAAAAAATAGAAGACGCAGGCAAACATCTAGAACATACATATTTAAGCAATTAGCACGCGCGTGAATTAATACATGAAATGATTACATTTTTAAAAGTCGATGAAGAGTTAAAGTGAAAATCAATACAGTCAAAGTCATTTGCTAATAAGGATAAGCGATTAACAGGATTAAATCTACCATACTGTATACGATGGAAATTTTCATTAAAAAGTTTGAAACCCCTCAATGGCCTAGCAGGAACATTAAATTTGATTAATGAAAGAATCTCTTAGCAATCAATGTCGCCATTAATGACTTTATACAAAAATAGAAGATCAGATAGGGTTCTCCTATTTTTAAGCGACAATAGATTGAGCTCAGTAGATACGTAGCTATAATTTACATGGAAATTAAAGCACACCTTATTAAAAAACTTTTTTTGGATGCGCTCAAAATTGGCCGAGTGCCCGGTCTGATAAAGAGAGCAGATGACAGAACAATATTCAAGTATAGGTCGAACTAGTGCGCAGTATAGAATTCTCATCGTACGAATACATCTAAAATCTTTACCAAACGAGAGATAAAGCCCAACTTTCTGTAGGCTAAGGCAATAATGGCATGGAAGTGCCTATTAAAGGAAAGATCAGAGCTAATCGTCACCCCAAAGTCACGAATAGCCCTGAGGGACCCCCGATAAAACTTTAAAATCATTAGACAGTGCATTTTTAAATTTTACAACCTGAAGTCTGTCCCGAAGAAAACTAGACAACCATTCCAGCAAAGAACCGTGAATGCCCAGAGCGCTAAGCTTGTCAAGAAGAATGTCATGATTAACAGAGTCAAAAGCTTTCTTGAAATCGGTGTAAATAACATCTACCTGAGAATCCCCCTCAATGGCGGTAGACAGGTAATTATAGAACACTAGGAGATTGGTTGATGTGGAGCGACCCACAGTGAAGCCGTGTTGCTCCTCAATAATAAAGTTTTTAAGCACGTTCGAGAGTTTTGTAGTAATAAGTTCGTCAAAGATCTTAGCCATAATATTCTGTTTGCTAATCGGTCTATAGTTAGTAACCAAGAATCGATTACCACTCTTGAATATAGGCATAACAAGACATGTCTTCCAAAGATCAGGAAAAATCCCGCAATTCAGTGATTTATTAAATACAATCCATAAAATTCTAGCCATAATGAACTCATTAGCTTTGAAAAAGGCAACTGGAAGATTATCAACTCCTGGTCCAGTATTAAAAGAAAAAGAGTGCAGGCACTTAAAAATTTCCCCAATTTCCAAAGACATGCTTGATAAATTAAAACTACTGCTGAGTTCGCTAAATGCAGTATGAGAGTATTGACCACTATTTTTATAAACCGAAGCAAAGAAATCAGCAAAACAGTTGGCAATAGAAGTATCGTTAGTTACGGGGACATTATTGTAAAAAACCTGGTTAGGCAAACGATTCGCTGAGTTCGTAGAATTGATAAAATTCCAAAACATTTTAAAGTTTTGAGAGATGCATAGCTCCGATCTGCGCATGTAGTCGACCCAGCATCTCTTAGAGAGCTTCTTGCAGTCAGATCTAAGTTGTATAAATTCTAAATAGTCGGAAAACAAATTTGAGCATTTAAAACGAGAGTATGCACGTTTTTTAAGTTTAATCGCATTCTTTAAATCTTTAGAAAACCAAGGGGGAAACGTGGATTTGACAACGATGACCTCGGGCACAAACGAGGAGATGGCAAAGTTAAAATGATCGTAAATAAATCGGACGGACTCATTCACTGATAAGACACCAAGAGCCGCATCCCAATCATCATACTGAGATACTCATTTATGGCACCAAAATCAGCCCGTTTAAAATTCTTTTTTGAGACAGCAAAGGGAGAAAAATGGTTTATAGGAGAGGAGGGAATAGAGAAGGATAACGCTGGGTGATAAGGATCGCAGGAAATTAGGGGATCGAGCACGGGAATCAGTGCCAAGTCACTGAAGGAAGAAAATAATAAGTCAAGCATGCCCCCATGATTGTTCAAAGTATTATTAAATTGATTAAAATTTAGATAATTAAAGAAGTCGCAAACGTACTTGGCTTGCTCCAACATTGGGGAGTGGTCATTAGAATGAAAGGAAATGGTTTCGCGGATACCAGTGGACCAGACAATGCGAGACAAATTAAAATCACCAATGATAATAGCGTTGGAAAAAGAAGGAGATAAGACCTCCTCAACAGAGAGACAGAAACTTTCATACACATTGACATCCGTGCCCGGGGGTAAATAAACTGTTCCAAGGACAAAGGAGAGAGAACCAGAACGGATAGAGACGAAAAGCTGCTCAATAGAAGAATGCGTTAAACGAATGGCATGCGAAACCAAATTATTCCGCACAGCTATCAACACTCCCCCGCCCCGTTGAAATATGCTTGTTTCAACGCTTCTATCAAACCGATAAATATTGAAATCAACAAAACCAAGTTCATCGTTGGATATACCGTCGCAAAGCCACGTTTCAGTTAATATAATTATATCATATTTAATTGAGTTAGATACAATAGCACAACGCAGATCACATAACTTAGTTCTAAGTCCACGAACATTTTGATAATATACCAAAGGGATGTCATTTAGTTTTTTGGATGATATTGCGTGTCCATAATTTTTGGAATTCCGTTGACATAACGGATCGTCTTGTTTTCACCTGCATCGTTAAGTTCATTAAGGCGGAAGCGCAGACTGCGAAGATGAGATCTTTGTTTCATAGTTTGTTCCTGGAAAATTTTCACCGGTCCTGTATATTTTGATTTGTTCCGAAGGACGGACAAGGCAAGCTCCTTGAAAGGTAGAGTGGCAACAATCGGTCGGGTATGCCTTTGGCGACGCTTCCCCAAACGTGATATACGTATAGATCCACAGTCAGAAGAAACAATCGAGGCCAGAATATCTTTAACCAAATCCATGTCATTAACGGAAGATCCTGATTAATCTACATTATGTAGGATAAGGTTAGATGACCTCCGTTCTCTCTCCATAATTTCCGATATAGCCTCCTCAGCTGCATCCAAGGTCGACGAAGCACGTTCTTTCTTTAGAATCTCCACACGTTTTGACAGGAGCATCACCTCGTTAGAGAGCCTCTCGATATCCGCCTGGTAGATTTCTTTAAGTTCCAACTTGAGTTTCGCGAACTCAAGGCGGATGAAATCTTGCAAATTTGCGAGCAATCCGTTGTCAATTTGAGAGCTCGAGCAGGGTGACTTTGCACAGTTAATGAATTGACCATTGGAGTGAGGATGACCAGTGCGCACGACACAAGCTGGCAACTCCACAGAGCTCACAGGTTACCGGCTTCGCGACAACCACATTGCAACCTTTACAAATCTTTCGTCGCTCCGACATAATAGCCCAACAGAAGGCCGGAAAACAAGGCACAAGCGAAAACACGTCCGTCACGCACGGCCGCTGCTTCGCGACTGAACGCTATAAAGAGCAATCCACATAGGAAACTTTTGCAATAAATGCACAATTATTTCATCTTTCTATTTACCGCATTTCGCAATAATTATGATAAGATGATTCTACAAAATGCATATCTTTTGTTGAAATAGAATTTTAAATTATAAGTTCTAAGATACTGTAAAAAAATAATATATAAATATATGAATATATAAATATATTGAGCAGCATGCCATGCTTTATTTATGCTGCGTTTCTGCTGTTGTGGCATTTCTTCGATCAGAACGTCCAAGATGCATTTACCGAGCAAGATCAACAATTTAATAGAAAATACTAGCTTCCGCTCAACGCAATAGGCAGTAGTGGAAGTCGATTTAAATTGTGCGACAACTTGTATGGCGCAAGTAGCAGAAACAATGTTATCGCCATCATATAGAGGCTTCACTTAATGTTTGTTGTTAAAAGTACACACACATTTTGCATGGAATTTATAAGATTTTCGAAGCCGATAATTGTACTTGTTGTGTGAGTTATGCAGGAATTTACGCATGCCTTACCTTTTGCGGCCTAATCAGAATTAATAAAATTTACTTGTTTCAGATTTAAAATGGAAACTGAAGAAAATGCGATAATAGCCCGATAGAGATGCTGCACGTGCTACCTTCGCAGTAGCAACCTCCTCTGCCTCTGCAGCAGCAGCCACCGCCGCCTCCGTCAGTGTCATCGTTATCGATGGCGTCGTTGCCGCCTCCGCAGGAGCAACCACCGTAGGAGGATAAAAAAAGACGTAAGCAAAAAACATCAATATATATATATATATATATATATATATATATATATATATATATATATATATATACCCAGGCAGCAAGGTGTCGTCTATTTGATGGCATTTTTTTGGTATTTTTCTGACGAAGCAGATGTCTTATAATGACGTCCGAATATCGTAAAACTGACGTACTTTTGTCTCATCTTAACGACATCATATATCGAAAATATATAATCTTCGTATTATTAACGTCATTCCTAAGAAGCAAAATATCGTACATTTGACAGCATTTTTTGATTATTCTTATGACCAAACTTATGTCATAAAATGACATCCAAATGTCGTAGAACTGACGTACTTTTATCTCGTCTTAATGACGTTATATATATTCGACTTATTGTTAGTAAATGTTATTTTTGTCATTATTTACGTATTATTAGTGTTACTTGTAAGTTTGTAACTTCACAATACCATATGATATTATGTTATAATTATTATTATTATAGTATTATTATTAGTATATATATATATTATTAGTATTATTATAATGTTACAATAATACCAATAATGATATATTATTATTGTCATTAAGTTAAGAAGTTTTATAAACATATATTTGTATATACATATATTATATATATATATATATATATATATATATATATATATATGTGTGTGTGTGCGTGCGTGCGTGCGTGCGTGCGTGCGTGCGTGCGTGCGTGCGTGCGTGCGTGCGTGCGTGCGTGCGTGCGTGCGTGCGTGCGTGCGTGCGTGCGTGCGTGCGTGCGTGCGTGCGTGCGTGCGTGCGCGCGTGCGTGCGTGCGTGCGTGCGCGCGTGCGTGCGTGCGTGCGTGCGTGCGTGCGTGCGTGCGTGCGTGCGTGCGTGCGTGCGTGCGTGCGTGCGTGCGTGCGTGCGTGCGTGCGTGCGTGCGTGCGTGCGTGCGTGCGTGCGTGCGTGCGTGCGTGCGTGCGTGCGTGCGCGCGTGCGTGCGTGCGTGCGTGCGCGCGTGCGTGCGTGCGTGCGTGCGTGCGTGCGTGCGTGCGTGCGTGCGTGCGTGCGTGCGTGCGTGCGTGCGCGCGTGCGTGCGTGCGCGCGTGCGTGCGTGCGTGCGTGCGTGCGTGCGTGCGTGCGTGCGTGCGTGCGTGCGTGCGTGCGTGCGTGCGTGCGTGCGTGCGTGCGTGCGTGCGTGCGTGCGTGCGTGCGTGCGTGCGTGCGTGCGTGCGTGCGTGCGTGCGCGGGCGGGCGGGCGGGCGGGCGGGCGGGCGTGCGTGCGTGCGTACGTGCGTGCGTGCGTGCGTGCGTGCGTGTATAATTCTCTTTTTCTCTCTTTCAAGTTGACGTAAAAGTAAGTATATTATTTTTGCCTTATAATTTATATAACAAAATTAAAAAACACAAATGCATAATTAGTTGATTACATATTTATTACATACGAACTGTAATAACATATATATATATACAGGTTGTCCCATTTTAAAGGACCCACTCAAATATCTCAGAAATACTGCGTTAAATCGAAAAATGTTTCATACAAAAGTTATAGGATTTCGAGGGAGACATGTGACGGTGACCTTGACTTTGACCTTGAAGTCAAATTTAAAGGTCATTTAAAGGTCAACGCTAAAATTTTAAATGGACCCCTATTTTTTATTTGACATTCTTGTAGCTTATCTCGAGAGCTTTCCAAAACACTGTAATTAAATATTTTTTCATTAAGTACTTTTCGAGTTATAAGACTTGAATGTTACAGTTCCGCCGGCATTAGCATTACCTAAATGTTCGGAGAACGATTCTTCCAATAAAGGCAAGATCGATTGTTGATCCAACTAATGAAGGCAAGATCGGTGGTTGATCCAACCAATGAAGGCAAGATCGATGGTTGATCCAACTAAAAATTTAAAACTGAGGCAGTTACAGTGGTAAAAAAAAATCAAACAAATTTTTTTTGACGATAGTGAAGCATTGTGAATTTGGTAAAAAAATTTTCGAGAAAAACTTTTCATTTTTTCAATAATTAACATTTTTTGATTAAAAAAATATAGATTATTGCTAAAAAAAATTTTCAATCTCCGAAAATGAATAAAAAATGAAAAATTCATCTTTAAATTGATTTTTAACAAAAACGACAAATTTAATCATTCCGAGCACAGTGAAACAAAAATCGCAGTGCTTTGAAATTTTCAGAGTTTCTTTGGGATACTTTGAGGTTGAAAAGTTACAGTCACTATCCTTAGTCTATCCATTATTTGCAAAGTTATGCCAAGTTAAGTGACTATCTCTAATTACGCAATTTTTTTACCTCTTTTTCAATCAACATCCTCGTTCTGAAAAAAATTTTTGGTAAATATTGACAAAAACGGAGGCATCTCGAATCAGCTTGACCTTGACATATGTTGTCAAAATCACCCTCTTGAGTAACCTCCAAGAGGTTTTAGCCGTCGCTCGTTGTTCATTAAAAAGTTATTAACAAAATAATTTTTTTTAAATATGTTTAAATTTTGAAACACTGTATATATTTTATGAAAGTATATATATTTTATATAATATACATATATGTTATACATATTTGCTACCTTAATAGATACGCTTCGCTCATTATTTTAAAGAAACTATCAATACGCTCATTAAACTTATTATGTTTTTTAAATATAAATTCAGCAAGATATGCTTCGTAATGGTATGTACGTGTACCATAGCGTATAGTTGCTCTCATTTCACGCCATAGTCGCTCTATATTCTGTGCATGAGCGTTTGTAATAGGATCAACAAAATTTTGTTTATGATTTACAGTTTTGTGTTCATAATGTAAATGATCTAATTCGTTATACGCTTTCCAACAATCTGAATGAATAATAGAGCCTGGTGCTATGTGACGAGTTATAATTGGAATAAGAGTATTCTTTGAGCGATCGGGTATAGGAACAATAAAAAATTTGTTCGTATTGCGTTCTGTCCCTCCAAAAACCCATTGACCTTTAAGAACACGTCCTTTATTATATTTTTTCCTTCCTAATTTCGTTTCGTCTATTTCGACGATAATTTCGGGTCCGCCTATCTGTTGTTGTTTATTCGTAACCCATTGCATTAGTAACTGTTAATAGAAGCAAAAAAATAAAGAGACATTCATTAAATATGTACATATAAATCGATAATGTTTACCTCACGATAAAAATAGGTCCAGTCAACTACTGTACGATCACAAATCTGTAATTCGTATCTAAAAAAAGTTGATCGTGGAGGATGCATATATAAAAAATATGCAATAAATCGGTATGTCTTTACTAAGTCCAAATATCCTTTAGCAAACCAAGTGCCGCGGAATATGCTTATTTTAAAATTGCATGTTTTTCTTTGTCTTTTTCGTCCTCGCACTTGTTTATAATATTGTTTAACACAATGCAGAACTTGTATGTCGGATACATATGCGATATTCACAACTGAGTTGCACCTTGGACACGTTACTTCTCGACGAATAACTTCTTTTTCGCATAGATATTCAATAAGCTGTTGCTTATTATGCGTTAGATGTAAAAATTCGTGAAGCAACATCTTTCGTTCTGTTTTTGAAGCGTTACAACCAGCAAGCTTAGTAGGTGAAAACCAACTAACGATGAATGTATAGAATATATTGCTTTGTTGATATTAGCAAGGACATATGAATAAACAGTACCTTTTGTACTAAGAGTGACACGTCGTGTGACATGCGTCGTGACAGATAGCGCGCGAAATTTAAGTTTTATTATAAATCTATGTAAAAGTTGTGAGAATAAATAATAACGCGTGGCTCCGCCCCTCCCCCGCACCCCCTCCCTGCTTTATCCTAACCCAACCCAACCCCTTAATTAGGTAATGGATTAAGTACTCAATGCCTAACTAGGTGCAAAATTTTTGTTGTTAACCTATGTGGAAGTTGTGAGATTGAATAACAACGCTTGGGCGAGGTTTTCTTCCGCACTCCGTCCAAACATTATTATTCAACCTCACTACTTCCACATAGGTTAACAACAAAAATTAATCTCACTACTTTTTAGTTTACAACTTAAATTTTGTGTTGTTAAATAATAAATATACATATTATATATATATATTTAATAAAAATTATTTTGTTAATAACTTTTTAATGAACAACGAGCGACAGCTAAAACCTCTTGGAGGTTACTCAGGAGGGTGATCTTGACAACATATGTCAAGATCAAGCTGATTCGAGATGCCTCCGTTTTTGTCAATATTTACCGGTTTAAGCTTATAAAATGCTATTATGGACATAGGTAACTCTATATTTAATTGCGGTCAAGTTTACGTTGCATTATCACGAGTAACGTCTCTAGAAGGGTTGTATTTGATTAACTATGATCCTTCGACAGTAACAGCTAATGAAGAAGCCATTATTGAATATAATCGGCTGAGACAAATCCACAAACCAGAAGCAGAAATGATTACTGTTTCAAAAGAACGTTTTCGCAAAATAAAAGATGCTTCATGGGCATTGTCAAAAGTAGTTGACTCTATTCAACAGAACTATTAAGGGGATACTGAAGTGACGGCCAAACTTGATCGAGGTCGATAATCTAGAATATGATATAAAATTTCCTATATTATCAATCCTAGCTCAAGCATGTATACATTGTGCGCTTGTGCGTGCAATGTTGCCGCCTCGATTGTTTACGATATGAGCAGGACAGATATATGGTTTTTCGTCCTTTTCCTCTCATTGTTACCAAGAATCTCGATGTTCTGAGACGGCTAGAGCGTCCGAATTTCCTTTTACCAGGCACTGCAGGGCCTACAAATTGTGGGCCCCTCATCGTGATAATATTTTAATAAGTATTAAAGTCGCGTATGATTTTAATATGTATAATAATATAACGACTTTATTATATCTTATGAAAGAAATATATTCAATAATTTGTACTATATGACTTGCAATAATAATAATAATATAGTTTATTCCCTTTGCGGGGTACACGCGGACCTCCGCTCCGCTTACAATTTACTTAAGTCTATTTATTCGCTCGCCCGCGAGAGAGAGAGACACACACACTCACATCCATCCATACATTCACATTCATTCCTTTGGACCTCCGTTTCCGTTGTATGCTTCTCTCTTTCCAATCCTTCCTCATTCACACCTCCTCCCATCCTTCTGCCTTCCTCCTCTTCCCTCCCTTCCCTCATCTCTTCCCACTTTATCATCCACTCCTCTCCCTCCCCCCTCTCCCCGAGAACCTCCTCCACCGCCTCCTGCCACCCTCTCTTCTGCCCTCAACTCGTACATTCTTCCCACACATGCTCCCACGTTTCCTCCCCCCATCCACATCTCCTACACTTTCTCTCCTCCCCTCCCTCCCAATACCTGTTTCCTCTCATCCCGTCACCTAACCTATGCCTTGCTATCCTCTGCCATCTTTCCTCCTTCCATCCCTCTTTTAGGTATTCCGGTATTCCTTTTCCTTTTATTCTTCCATACCATTTATTAAATTTAGACTCCCTTATCCTTTCCCATCTCTCCCTCTCCTGCATCTTCCTCTCTTTCCTTACTATCTTTTCTCCTCTCATTTCTCCATCTTTTCTATCACTTTCAAGCTCCATCCTTTCCTCTCATAGTACTCTTTCCTCTCCTTCTCCCATTCTCCCACTGCTGATCCTTCCTTTGCTCTTTCTCTCAACTCCTCCCAACATAACTCCTCCCTCCTGGCCAGTTCCCCTCCTTTTCCCTCCCCTAATCTTCTCTCGTATCCCCATGCTCTTAAACTCGCCCTTCCCCTCAGTTTCTCTCTTTGAAATTCTTCCCTTAATAGATAGCTTGGCGTACTCCTTCCCACTCCTGCTATCCATTTTAGGAATCTATCCTGCACTTTCTCCATTTCTTCCCTCTCTTTCCACCCCCATATTTCTACTCCGTACCCCATCACTGTCCACACCAGCCTGTCAAACAGCCACATCCTTCTTGCCCAGTCTTTTCCAAATCTTCTTTTTCCTATCCCCCAGACCTCTCTCATCACCACCGCTCCCTTTCTCACTCTTTCTTTTATATGTTCTCTCTGTCCTCCATTTGCCATCAGCATATATCCTAAATAATTAAATTTCTTCACTTCTTCTATCTTTTTTCCTTTCCATTTCCACTCTATCTTTTTCCATCTTCCCCCTTCCCTTCTACATCTCATCACCTTCGTTTTTTCCACATTTACCTCCAGGCCTTTTTTATCCACATACCTCTCCAATCCTTTTAACATTCTCTGCATCCCATTCTCCTCCTCCGCCAGGACCACCACATCATCCGCATACGCCAATGAATAAATTTTCCTTCCTTTTACCTTCATTCCTCCCCATCCCTCCTCCTCCAACGCCTCGTCCATGTCCGCTATCAGCAGAGTGAATAAACAGGGGCTCAAGGGACACCCCTGTCTCACTCCCCTCTCTGTCCAAAATCTTCCTCCTTCTTTCTCTCCTACTCTCACCCTGCTCACTGTCTCCTCCAACACCTCCTCGCATCTCGCTACCAGCCCTTCCCTCACTCCCCTTTTTCTCATACTCTCTATCAGAATTCCCCTGTCCACCGAGTCAAACGCCGCCTTCATGTCTATGAACGTGGCTACCATTTTTCTCCTCCCTTCCGTCACCCTCTTGTTTATCAAGTAGTTTATTACATAGATTTGGTCTATTGTTCCCATCCCTTTTCTGAATCCCGCTTGGCTCGGTGGCAATATTCCTTTCCTCCCTATCTCCTCTTTCAGTCTCTCCGCCAATATTGCTGCGTACACCTTATATGCCGTTTGCGTCAGCGTTACTCCTCTATAGTCCTCTACCTTCCCCCCTTTCCCTTTCTTCAAAATCGGCACTACCACTCCTTCTCTCCAATCCTCTGGCCATCCCTCTCCTTTCCAGACTCTATTACATATCTGCCACAACCACTCTCTCACCTCCTTTCCTCCATACTTCCACACTTCATTTCCTATACCATCTCCCCCGGCCGCCTTTCCTTCCTTCAATTTCCTTATAGCCCTCTCCATTTCTTCCTTGCTTATCTCCTCCTCCTCTGCCTCCTCTCTTTCTACCACTTCTCTTTCTCTTCTTATCCTCCAGTTCACACCTCCCAGCAATTCCTTGAAATACCTTTCCCATTCTTCCATCTCTATTCCCTGCCCTATCCCCCTCCCCTCCTTCTCTTTCTCTCTCCTCTCACCACCTTCCACACCTGTCTCTCTGTTTTCACTTTTTCCATTTCTCTCTCCCATCTTTCTCCCTCCTCTCTTTTCTTCTTCTCACACATTATTCTGTATTCTCTCTTCGCTTCTCTATACTTCTCTCCATCCTCTCCTTGCCTTTTCCATCTTTTTAGTTCCTCTTTCACCTCTCCTTTTTTCTCTCTGCATTCTTCATCCCACCATCCTTTTTTCTTCTTTCCCTTCAACTCTTTTTCCACTCTCCTCATCACCACCTCCACTCTCTCCTTTAGCCTTTTCCATTCCTCTTCTCCTCCTCTCACTTCCTCTTCTTTCCTCCCAAAATATTCCTCGAATCTTTTCCTTCCCTCCTCCGTCCATACTCCTTTTCCTCCTTTTTTCCTCTTCCATTCTTTCCTTTCATCTCTCCTCTATATGACTTGTATAATACTAATTTCGCCTTGAAATTTAACTAAAATTATAGTATTATATAAAATCATATTATTCTATGATTTTAAATATTGGGAACAGTGGATGGGCTCCTCCAACGTTCATTCCCGTGAGAACGCAACAAATAAATTTTTCTCGTCTCTCCGAATCAAATTAATAAGTATTTGTAATAACCAGCACTATCTTAAAAACAAGATGCTTCTAGTTTTTATTAAAATCAGTACCGTCATATCACAGACGCCTCTGACTTTTATATATAATATATAATCATATATAATATATAATCATGCAGTTTTATATTTTAATTTTATATACTCAATTGCATCAAATACACGCTTCTGATTTTTATTATAATCAGTATCGTCAGATTACAAACGCCTCTGATTTTTATACATAATATATAATCATGCAGTTTTATACTTTAATTTTATATACTCAATACCATCAAAATAGACGCTGCTGATTTTTATATGTAATATATAATCATGCAGTTTTACATATATATCAATTTTATATATTCAGTACCATCAATATAGATGATTCTGATTTTTATATGTAATATACATATAATCATGCAGTTTTATGTATATCAATTTTATATACTCAGTACCATCAAAATAGACGCTTCTGATTTTTATATGAAATATATAATCATGCAGTTTTACATATATATAAATTTTATATACTCAGTACCATCAATATAGACGCTTCTGATTTTTATATGTAATATACATATAATCATGCAGTTTTATGTATATCAATTTTATATACTCAGTACCATCAAAATAGACGTTTCTGATTGTACATACCATTAGAAATCGGGATTGAGAATCTTTGAAATTATGTCATTTCACGATTCTAAATACTCGCCACCGCGATCGAGAAGTCCGAGTGAAAGCGCTCGTTCGACGTGGAATTGGCGCGCGAGAAGTCCGACGAGTCATAGTTGGCCCGCATGGAGAACCGCTCGACCGAGCTGGACCGGCTCTCGGACTCGGAGTTCTTCGAGAACCGGCCCTCGCTCGAGTCCGAGTCGTTGCGGCTGCGCCGTGTCGACTCCTTGTCCGATCCGTTCATCAGCAGCCGGTCCTCCACGCTGCTCGACTTCATGATCTCGTTCTGCTAGCGCTGCTGCTTCCTCGCGTGGTGGCCGACGCGCTCGGGGCTGCTCTCGGGGCTGCTCTAATTATCACGACATTGTCCGTCTCGTCGTTTATCGTGAGACACGGTACGAATACACGATTACACTCCAAAATACATGGAGCGAACAGGCATTCGCGCGCTTTGACAGTTCGGTCAACTTTTTTCCGTTTATGTTCGCGTATTTTGACTACGCGCGTATCCTCACGCACTCGGGTTGTGTGTAGTAGTGTATACGTGTGAATCTTCCTTGTGCTAAGTTACTAACACAAGAAAGTGTCACACTAACACGTCAATGCCATCTTCTAGAAAATTCCGGAACTACTGTCGTGTATTGTTTACCGTTCCACATGTACACTGCATATGAATAAAGTGAGTGAGCTTTACTGCAATAAATCTCTCTTATTAGACATTTTCTCGTACTTTTATCGCTACCACAGTGTTAATTATTCCTGTCCGAGTCCTGCTGGTCTCTCGATTTATGTGCTAACCTCATATAATCTTTATATGAGTGAATGTTTCTGTGAGCTGACAGCTCATAATAAATAATTAATATAATTATTTAATTTTAAGAGTACAGCAGGAATTGTTTTAGTACGTACTTTATTCCTGTAAAAGGATTTTTTAATCCGTTAAGCCGTTTCGATGAATTATTACAATAAAGATATGAAACTGTAATGTCGGTATCCAGCATCACCTTAAGATAAAAAATCTCGGCAAAATACTATTTGGATTATACATGATTTTCAAAATACGGATAAAGTTTCATGTTACGCAAATGCAGTATTACAATGTCTGTTAAATTTAAGTACCATTAGAAAAGAACTGCTTAATTGTGATAAATCAGATGTTTTAAAATTGATAATGCATCGATATGAAAATGGAATGCGCAATTTGAACACATGTGCAGTACGGTAATATTTAGGAGAACATTTCTCGATAAACATAAAACGAGATGCATTTGAATTTCTTTCAGTTCTTTGCGCAAAATATGATTGTATAAGACATTTGGTAGAGTGTAAAGTAACTTCTACTACTCGGTGTAAATCTTGTGAGAGCACAAAAACAATTACTTATAACAATTTAATTCTTTTAATACCTATTAACAATTTAAAAAAGAAAAGTTATAATCTCAACGATCTATTAAATGCTACATTTTCATATTGGTGTCAGTCAGATAATAAGGGATTATGTGTATATTGTACCGGAAATGAAATATTATTTAAGAATGAATTAACATTAGCAAAAGATATAATTATCATACATTTAGTATTATTTTCTTCACAAGATGATGAAGTAGTAAAAGAAATACGTAAATTTAATGTAAATGCTATTCTAACGACTAAAGTATCAATAGCTGGACAATCATATAAAGTAATGAATGCTAGATTTCATAATTCGAGTATTGAGGAAGGACATTACATAAGTATATGTAGAGAAGGAATGTCTAATAGTTGAATTGAGGCTGATGATGCACAAATTAAGAAAAGACAATGGCCTAGAGGCACTAAAGATCTTTACATACTTTTTTTACAAAAAGTTGGTAAAAAATAAATATACTGAACATATATTTGTATTAAAATAATTATTTGTATAAAAATACTTATTTGTTTACTTTATATTATCTCCTTTATTTCTTACTTATATTGACACAACAACTGTTTTTGGTAAGTATTGTTTACATAACAATTACTACAAAATGTGTGAAATCACAGCAAAATAATCTTTTCAAAAAAAGGTACAAAAATGCGCTAAGTATACGCGCCTAGAAAACGCCTAAAAAATATTCTTCTACAAAATTACGTCTCAAAAAAGATATAATAATTACTACAAAATGTGTAAAATCCTAACAAAATTATCTTTTCAAAAAAAGGTAAAAAAATGCGCCAAGTAAACGCGCTCAAAAACCGCCTAAAAAATTACGCCTCAAAAAAGAACCCTTCTACAAAACTACTTCTAGAAAAAACTTTTGTATTAATTACCTTTGTACAAAAAAGGTTTTTCCTACAAAAAGTGTGATATCAAGAAAGTGCGCCAACTATAAAAATGGATAGTTTCATAATACTCTTTGGTTAGTGTTTATAGTCTGATTTTATATATAAAATTGTCTTGAGTTTATCTTTAAATACTAATTATTTCATTGATTACGAAGCATTTGAAGATGAACTCAAAACGATCTTTAAAGATAATATCTGACTATGAATATCGCCTATTAATATTAAAATATGGGCTGCTGTGCGCCGATATAAGGCTGCTGTGCGCCAATATAAGGCTGCTGTGCGCCGATATAAAGCTGCTGAGCGCTTACAAAAAAACAGTTGTTGTGCGGCCATATAAGAAATAAAGGAGATAATATAAAGCAAACAAATAAGTATTTTTGTACAAATAATTATTTTAATACAAATAAATATTTTAAAATATTTTTACATATAAATATTTAAATACTATACATAAATTTTTTATAAATAAATATTTTATCGCACGCACGCACGCAGTGAGAGAGAGAGAGAGAGAGAGAGAGAGAGAGAGAGAGAGAGAGAGAGAGAGAGAGGCAGTAGCTATACTATGAGAATTCTAACGCAGGTCCTCCGAGGGGGGAGCGGGGCGGGCGGGGGGGTACTCCGCGTGCGAGGGGGTATAATGTCACGCGGGAAGGGGGTGCTCGGTTATCAAAACCGGCGATACATGATCCAGCCGTTATCGGCGATACAACCCCTGTCTCACCCCCTCAACCCCAATTTCCAGGAAGACTTTTGATATGACTGAAACATAATTCTACCCCTAATGATAAGATTAAACAAATCTAAATGATTCGATACATGATTCGAAACATGATTCAATACATAATCCAGCCGTTATCGGCGATACAACCCCTGTCTCACCCCCTCACCCCCAATTTCCAGGAAGACTTTTGATATGACTGAAACATAATTCTACGTGATCCAGCCGCTATCGGCGATACAACCCCCTAGCGATTGTCACCCCCCCCCCCACGCCCAATTTCCAGGAAGATTTTTGATATGACTGAAACATAATTCTACCCCTAAGATTAAACAAATCCGCGACTCTGAAACATAATTCTTTTGAGCGCCGATATCTGGCTGCTATGACGCGATAAGATATGTAACATACCCCCAATTTCCAGGAAGACTATTGATATGACTGAAACATAATTCTACCCCTAAGATTAAACAAATCTAATTGAAACAAAATCTCTGATTCTATCCCTTTCGAGCGCCGATATCTGGCTGCTAATGTTATAATATCGTACAACGGGGTTGACTTGCATAGACCTGCAAGGTATCCTTTGATAAGTAGCGGCGACTACGCGAAGCCACCCCCTAGTGATCGTTTCGCCATATTATTCTTCCAGGAAGACTTTTGCGATAATCGGTGTTAGTTAGAAAGAGACAAATGAAGGTATAAAATCGGCCCGGTAGCGCGCAAGATCTCAGTAAGGGCTTTGACAGTCTATGAATCTCCGTACTTGCAACGATAGATTTCGTGAACGAGCATACAGTTGTTCGAGCATATAATGGATGAATGGTTGTATTTACAAGACATTTATGAAGCTCTCGAAGAAAAAGAATCAACGCGTGTGATATCTCCGGTATAGTTTTTACGGAATTGAGAACTCGGCATACGCGGAACCAGTGGTTGCTTCGTGAGGCAAGGTGTTGAAGTTGAGAGCGGTCTGTGGAATCTCTTTGGAGAACGCTGGACATATAATGCGAAGCGGAGAGTGTACGGACGAGCGCTGAAGGAAGTCTGTGACATATCTCAGTATGAAAAAGCGGATAAAAAAACGAAAATGAAACATGTGGAAGAAATGTTTGAAAGTGTTAAATGTTGTAATGCTCTGTATATTACGTTCCCTGCAGGCATCGGCAGGTGCGTCGAGTTAATAGCAATAGACAATTTACGTTATTCGGGTTTCGAAAGTTGGGAAGATCCGAACGCTTTAACGGCGCGTCTCGAGCTTGAGGCTGAAGAGCGGGAATTGTACAGAAAATATAAAGGTGTCGGGATTCATTATAGAGACTTTAGATTCTGGCATTATTACGTTCAGGACAATAAACGCTATTGCGTATCATGTGAACGAGTTACGTGCAAGTGTTCTACCGAGGAATGTGAAGTAATATAATAAAACATGGAACAATTCAAGCAGATCGAACGCGACTTGCTGGAGCAATCCAATCGAGTCGCAACTTTGGGTGATTATTTCACGTGGGCACAGCGATGCGACGAGTGCGTGGAACGGCTCGAAGAACAAAGTCAAGCGTCCACGGCTCTCAATCGGACACAGACAATCTTTGGTGTCGAGCATCGCGCGACTCGCGGGTGTGAAAATTCAACTGGAAAGACGATTTATACATTTCGGTGGTAGTGACTATGAGAATAACAGCGCGGAGAGACTCGTTTGGCGAGAGATAGATACCGCGTTTGAAAATCGTCTTTTGACTGGTGCGGTGATTAACGCTGACTATATCGAGCTGCGTCAATTCTTAGAAGACGCTGGTGGCGTAGTGCTCGAGCGAGTGCAAGACATTTTAAGAATACGCAACAGCGTTAAAGTGAATACCGTTTTCAACGGTGAATTTGTTGCTGGTGACAAACGCACAAATAAAAGTATTAATACGCGAAATTGTGAACTATTTCGTACATCCGATTTGCGCGAATGGTACGAACAGCGCGTTATCGAGCCTACCCTGGCGTCGCTCGAGAAATTCCAGGAACGCGACAGTGGATGGACGTCGTCGCGAATATTTAATCTTACAATTAATGTGAATAAATATAATAAAAATATAATAAAAATAAATCCATTGCACGCGGGGTGTTATATTGAATTACCGCGAGAAATAAAATTCAAGAGAGCAGTGATGAACGTGCGGTCTAAAGACAATGCGTGTTTCGCGTGGTCGGTGGTCGCTGCTTTGTACCCAACCGAAAGGGATGCGGATCGAGAATCATCACTACCCGCACTACAGCATTGAATATTAAATTGATTTTCCAATGACATTGAGTCAAATAAAAAAGTTTGAACAATGCAATGATATTTCAATTAATGTGTACGGGATAAAAGAAAAGGTAATCCTGCCGATAAGACTCACCGATCGGAAGAGGGAGAGACACGTAAACCTATTGTACGTGCAGGGTGACGACGATACGGGGCATTTTGTCTATATTAAGAACTTGTCCCGCCTCGTGTGCTCGCAAGTGAGCAAACACAATGGCAAGAAATTCTTCTACGATCGGTACGTATACAAGGTTACGCAATATGCATATAAAGATAATATAAATAATTAATAAATTTTTTTCAGATGCTTACATTACTTCCACTCGAGCGACAAGTTGGAGGCCCACAGCATCGACTGCCAACAGATGAACGATTGCGCCATCCGACTACCCAGCGACAACAACAAGTGGCTATGTTTCAAAAACTACTGTCGGAAGGAACAAATACCGTTTCTCGTGTAGAAATTTCCCTATTTTTCTTTCATTTATTGTCGGATTCCGATGAGATTTCCCCATTAAAAGAAAACTAAAAGGATTCCGACCAGTTTTCCTAGCCTAGAACCTAACTTTAGTTAATTGGTGGAAAAATATAAGACTTTCTCATCAATTCCTGATCAGAAAATCTTACATTTGAATAAGATGGTAAATGTCTGAGTATTCAGTCGGATTCTAGCCGGTAATTTCCTAAGTTCATGCTAGCACTACAAGGTCTGTTCTTTTTCGCTGTACTACTGTACTAGTGCAAAAGTATCCGCGTATTTTTCCTGTTAAGGGAAAAATTGGTTAAGATTCTCTGTTTAAAAGTTGGTCATAAAATTAAAGAAAATAAGGTTTGAAAAGAATAATAAGTGTCGCGAATAGTCTCAGTGGTGCAAGATTCCGACATCTAGCATCACAGTGCTGTTAGAGTGGGGGTGTTGAGAAAACAGGAAAAAAGGGAGCAAGTTCCGCGGTGACGTGCATACACTTATGCCGTCGATTTCTTAATCACGATGCGACTTCTCGCATCATATGGGGATGGCGGCCGAAAGGTCGAGGCCATCACACAAAAGAGAGTGCTTCTCTCCCGCGGCGATACGCATATTCTTATGCCGTCGATTCTTCCAAACGCGATGCGACTTGTCGCATCGCTTGGGGATGGCGGCCAACGGGTCAAGGCCATCATGCAATTCTTCACGGGCCTGCCTCAAGGCCGTCTATTCTCTAAAACTTTCTCTTTTCTAGTTGTCGCATATATTCACCTCCGAGCCTGCCCTTGATAGCTTCCAGATGTCGAGCAGCATATTGCAAAACAATGGGAGCCAACGTTCTTAGCAGGAATGAAAAGGAAAAGGGGGAAGGATTTACAAGCTTGTTTTATTTCCAACTTGCAGCCCGTTCGGAAAAATATTGGACGCAATTCGCCACACTTTCTCTCTTTCTTTGTAGTTTTTCTTCAATTCATAGTTCTTTGTAACGCATTTTGAGCCTTTCCACAGTCTCTGTAAAATTCGAGTCAACTCGACAATATGTAAAGTGTAGCTCCCTTTTTCTACTTTGAGTCAGTTCTGGTCTGAGTCTTGCCCAGTTCAGTTCGTCTCTGTAACTCGTACTGTACAGTTCGATTCGAATACGCGAAGTCCGTCCTGTAAGGTTTTCATATCCCCCCACTTCAACAGCACCGTGCTACAGGTCGATTCATGAACTGGTAACGAACCTGTTCGGACGTGTTTCGTTTCAATCTTGCATCACTGAATAGTCTGTGAATTAAAGTTCGGCTGACAGCACGTTAAATACTGTCTACTACGCACGTTAAAAACTACTCTTCAAAAAAAGTGAAAATTAAATGTGAAATGAAAGGTAAATGTGAAAGGAAAAGAGAAGAGAGAGGAAGAAAGAACAACAAAGGATATACAGACAGATATGAAAAGAAATACATCAGAAGATGCAAGAAAAAAACATATATGAATGGTAAGTAATTTTGTACATGCATATTAGTAGCTATACTATGAGAGTTTCGATCCAGGTCCTCCGAAGGGGGAGCGGGGCGGGGGGGTATTCTGCGGGCGAGGGGGTATGACGTCACGCGGGAAGGGGTCTTTTATCTTATCTTTGTTTATAAACATATCAGATAACAGTCCTTTATCTTTGTTTATAAACATATCAAATAACAGCGGTATCAGATAACAGCGGTATCAGATAACAGCGGTATCAGATAACAGCGGTACCGGATAACAGCGGTGGGCATAATGCCGCTATCAGGGCCCCTCGGTACCCCCTAAATTCCAGGAATTTTGATATCGCCGATGTTTTGACTATCGTAGATATCTGGCCACGGAACGGATTTGTACAGCCCCCTCTTCCCCAATTTCTAGGAATTTTGATATCGCCGATGTATCGTATTTGATACATAATCCTGCCGCTATCACCCCCCCCCCAAATTTCCAGGAGGATTTTGATAAGATTGAAACATAATTCTATCCCTAATGATAAGACAAATCCGCGACTTTGAAACATGATTCTTTCGAGCGCCGATATCAGGCTGCTATAGCGCGATAAGATACCCCCCTATTCATCTAATGGGGGTCTAACATACCCCCAATTTCCAGGAAGACTTTAGATATGACAAACATAATTCTATCCCTAAGATTAAACAAATCTAACTGAAACAAAATCTCTAATTCTACCTCTTTCGAGCGCCGATATCTGGCCGCTAATGTTATGATATCGGGGGTGACTTGTACAGACCTGCAAGCTATCCTTTGATAAGTAGCGGCGACTCCGCGAAGCCACCCCCTAACGATCGCCATATTATTCTTCCAGGAAGAATTTTGCGATAATCGGTGTTAGTTAGTTAGAAAGAGACAAATGAAGGTATAAAATCGGCCCGGAAGAGCGCAAGATCTCAGTAGGTGCTTTGACAGTATATGAATCTCCGTGCTTGCAACGATAGATTTGTGAACGAGCACACAGTTGTTGATTTCGAACATATAATGGATGAAGAATCATCCGATGAGACTCTCGCGAACGATAGCGATTATATTAGCGATTATAGTGAGACCAATATAGACATAGTTACCAAGGTGGTGTCCGCAGCACATGTAAACGCGTTGAATAGACGCACGAAATTTTGCGTCATATATTCATATTATTCGACGGGTGGTGCTTTGGCGGTGTGTGCCCCCTGTATGGTCGACATCTCGGATATACGTATCGGACTAATGTATGCCGTTCGGAAGCATGTGACCGATGTGCATGAGGCTATACATGCCCGGTTTTGCTCAAGATGTGAACGGGAAATGTCCGTGACAATTCCACGCGACTTGTGTCCAATTTGCTCACAATGAACATTTATAAGTGTGGGCAATATGGATGAATGGTTGTATTTAGAAGACATTTATGAAGCTCTGGAAGAAAAAGAAGCAACGCGTGTGATATCTCCGGTACAGTTTTTACGGAATCGAGAACTCGGCATACGCGGAACCAGTGGCCGCTTCGTGAGGCAGGGTGTTGAAGTTGAGAGCGGTCTGTGGAATCTCTTTGGAGAACGCTGGACATATAGCGCGAAGCGGAGAGTGCACAGACGAGCGCTGAAAGAAGTCTGTGATGTATCACAGTATGAAAAAGCGGATGAAAAAACGAAAATGAAACATGTGGAAGAAATGTTTGAAAGTGTTAAATGTATTAATGCTCTGTTTATTACGTTCCCTGCAGGCATTGGCAAGTGCGTTGAGTTAATAGCAATAGACAATTTACGTTTTTCGGGTTTCGATCGTTGGGAAGATCCGAACGCTTTAACGGCGTGGCGCGAGTTTGTGGCTGAAGAGCGGGAATTGCACAGAAAACATAAAGGTGTCGGGATTCATTATAGAGACTTTAGATCCTGGCATTATCACGTTCAGGACAATGAACGCTATTGCGTATCGTGTAAACGAGTTACGTGCAAGTGTTCGACCGAGGAATGTGATGTAATATAATAAAATATGGAACAATTCAAGCTACTCGAACGCAACTTGCTGGAGCAATCCAGACAAGTCGCAACTTTGGGCGATTATTTCACGTGGGCACAGCGATGCAACGAGTGCGTGGAACGGCTCGAAGAACAAAGTCGGGTCAAGCGTCCGCGGCTCTCGATCGGACACAGACAATCTTTGGTGGCGAGCATCGCGCGACTCGCGGGTGTGAAAAATCAACTGGAAAGACGATTTACACATTTCGGTGGTGGTGGTGACTATGAGAATAACAGCGCGAAGAGACTCGTTTGGCGAGAAATCGATACCGCGTTTGAAAATCGTCTTCTGACTGGTGCGGTGATTAACGCGGACTATATCGAGCCGCGTCAATTCTTGGAAGACGCTGGTGACATAGTGCTCGAGCGAGTGCGAGACATTTTAAGAGTGCGCAACAGCGTTAAAGTAAACACCATTTTCAACGGTAAATTTGTTACTGGTGACAAACGCGCAAACAAAAGTATTAATACGCGTAACTGCGAACTTTTTAATACATCCGATTTGCGCGAGTGGTACGAACAGCGCGTTATCGAGCCTACTCTGGCGTCGCTCGAAGAATTCCAGGAACGCGACAGTGGCTGGGCATTGTCGCGAATTCTTAATCTTACAATTTATGTGAATAAATATAACCCATTGCACGCGGGGTGTTATATTGAATTACCGCGAGAAATAAAATTTAAGGGAGCGGTAATCAATGTGCGGTCTAAAGACAATGCGTGTTTCGCGTGGTCGGTGGTCGCTGCTTTGCACCCAGCCGAAACACACGCGGAACGAGAATCAGCATACCCGCATTACACGACCGTGTTGAATATTAAAGACATTGATTTTCCAATGACATTGAATCAAATAAAAAAGTTTGAACTTTTAAATAATATATCCATCAACGTGTACGGGATAGAAGAAAAGGTGATTCTACCGATACGACTCACCGATAGGAAGAGGGAGAGACACGTAAACCTACTGTACGTGCAGGAAGACGATGACATCAGCCATTTTGCCTGTATTAAGAACTTGTCCCGTCTCGTGTGCTCGCAAGTGAGCAAACACAATGGCAAGAAATTCTTCTGCGATCGGTACGTATACAAGTTTACTCAATATGCATATAAAGATAATATAAATGATTGATAAATTCCCAGATGCTTGCATTACTTCCATTCAAGCGACAAGTTGGAGGCCCATAGCATCGATTGTCAACAGATGAACGATTGCGCCATCCGACTCCCGAGCGATGACTTCAAATGGTTGGCATTCAAAAATTATGGTAGGAAGGAACGAATGCCGTTTGTAGTGTACGCCGATCTAGAGTGCACGCTAGAGAAGACGGATTCGACAACGTCGACGTACCAACACCACCAGGCATTCAGCATCGCATATTACGTGCGTTGCTCGTTCGACGAATCGTTATCTGCGTACCGGTGTTATCGCGATAAGGATTGCATCGCGTGGTTCGCAGAGGAATTAAAATGTTTGGCACATCGCGTAAAGGGTATTCTGTCCGCGAATGTCCCCATGGAGATCTTATCGAAGCAACAATGGATAGCATACCGTAATGCTACACATTGTCATATATGTGAGAAACCGTTCGCGCCAGATGACGAAAGAGTGCGCGATCATTGTCACTTGACCGGACGATACAGAGGTCCCGCGCATTCGAGCTGTAATTTGAATTATAAAGATTCATATACCATCCCCATAGTCTTCCACAATTTATCAGGCTACGACTCACATTTTATTATCAAAGAAATTGCTACAGCGTATGAAGGGCATGTTGATCTGTTGCCTATAACGAAAGAAAAATATATATCTTTTACAAAACATGTTGAAGACACAGCCGACAGGTCAGAATCGCGAAATCATATAAAATTAAGGTTTATCGATTCATATAAATTTCTCACCACCAGTCTCGAAAAATTGGCATCATTTCTCAGCCGGGATAAATTAAAAATTCTACGTTCAAATTTCACAAATCTATCAAACGAAGATTTCGAATTGTTGACGCGGAAAGGTGTCTTTCCATACGAATACGTGGATTGCATCGAGAAATTGGATGACACGTGTCTACCGCCGCGCGAATCATTTTACAGCTCGTTGACCGGCGACACTGTATCCGACGGCGATTACGCGCACGCCACGAACGTCTGGCAACGGTTCTCCATTCGAACCCTGGGCGAATACAGCGATTTATATTTGAAAACCGATGTCTTGTTGTTGGCTGATATATTTGAAAATTTTCGTGATAGTTGCATCACGAGTTACGGACTCGATCCCGCGTACTACTACACCTTACCCGGTTTTACATGGGACGCCATGTTGAAACATACACGCGTCAAATTCGAACTGCTCACAGATATTGATATGATTATGTTTATCGAGCGCGGTCTGAGCCAATGTTCCAATAGATATGCTCGAGCCAACAACAAGTACATGCAGTCGTACGATCCATCGAAACCTTCCTCATATTTAATGTACTTTGATGTTAATAATCTGTACGGTTGGGCGATGTGTCAGCCATTGCCCTACGCCAATTTTCAATGGGTCGACGATGCAGCAAATTTTGATTACAGCGCGATCGCTCAGGATTTGCCCACGGGTTACATTCTCGAGGTCGATCTCGAGTATCCGCAACATCTTCACGACAGACACACTGACCTACCTTTCTGTCCGGCGCGCGATAAGCCGCCCGGCAAGCGGCAAGATAAGCTACTTGCAACGTTATATGATAAGAAACGATACGTCATACATTATCGTAACCTGCAGCAGTGTACACGTCACGGTCTTCGCGTCACGAAAATTCATCGCGTGCTACAATTCGCTCAATCTCCATGGCTCCGTAAATACATCGAATTGAATACAAAATTTAGAACACTCGCCAAGAATGATTTCGAAAAAAACTTGTATAAATTAATGAACAACGCTGTATTCGGTAAAACTATGGAAAATGTTCGTAATCACGTCGATGTGAAATTATTAACGAAATGGGATGGACGCTACGGCGTGGAAGCTCTGATCGCGAAACCGAATTTCCACAGTCGAAGCATTTTTTCCGAAAATCTGGTCGCTATCGAGATGCGTAAACTCGAGGTGGTATTCGACAAACCGATTTATGTGGGTATGTGCATCCTCGACATATCCAAGGTCTGTTTGTACGATTTTCACCACGAGTATATGCAACCTTTATATCAAGATACGTGTAAAATAATGTACACCGACACTGACAGTCTAATTTACCATATCGAGTGCGAGGATATTTACACGCATATGAAACGCGATATAGACAGATTCGACACGAGCGATTATCCCGCTGATAATGTGTACGGTATACCGCTTGCGAACAAGAAGGTGCCAGGATTAATGAAGGATGAAAATAATGGCGCAATAATGACAGAATTCGTCGGGCTCAGAGCGAAGATGTACGCTTTGCGAGTAGATGGAAAGAAGGACACCTGTGCCGGAACGCGAATAGGTTCTTGAAAGCGGAAATAAAGCTCCGTCGAATTAGACGATCAGTTCGTGGAAGTAGACTGTATTTGCTAGAAGCTGAATATGTACAATATTTACAGAGTTCGCGCAGTGAGCAAAAACGCTGGAATGCGTCTGACAAAGGGAGATTCCCAAACACCGCGAGACGGCGTCGATTTACAAAGCAGCAGAAATAATCGCACGAAATTAAGCAAATCCGCGAAGCTACGGATTAACTCGCACGGTCAGTTCTAATAGATCACTCGAAATTAAGCGAATCCGCGAAGCGACGGATCAAGACGAGAGAACGATTTTGAAGCAGGTTCCTTACGAAAGCTTCTGCGACAAGAGCCTCGAGGAGGCGAAGGAACGGAGTTTTATAGCCTCGCTATTTGTCTCAATTTTCGATCCTTCGCCCCACTCGCTGTTTACTAGAAACACGAAAACGTCGCTTCGCGTGGTGATTCCCACGGTCTCATCAGCTGATTTGTCGAAAACAAGCTTCCGCGGACTACCAGCTGTTTTCGAAGAACGGTGACCTTGTCGTACGCGAAATCGCTCGAGCGGAAAACGATCGGAGAACGTTCGATTTCGAACAACACCAAAAAGGCGAAAGGCGTCAAAAGTAACGTTGTAGCGCGAACGATAACATTCGACGATTACACGCGGTATCTCAACGATGAGATCGAAATGACGCGGCAGCAATCGTGCATAAGAT
The DNA here is from genome assembly GCA_928718305.1 of Tetramorium bicarinatum. NCBI lineage: Eukaryota > Metazoa > Arthropoda > Insecta > Hymenoptera > Formicidae > Tetramorium > Tetramorium bicarinatum. The sequence goes on from OV788323.1 coordinate 3,212,069, forward strand.
CCAAGCTGCACGAAGTTTATACTGTGTCCGAAAAGAAAATCGCTCTGAGTCCGTACGACGACAAGCGGTATATCATACCAGAATCGACCGATACTCTGCCATGGGGGCATTATAGAATACCTTTGTAATATATTACTACGCAAGGAATATTAATAATCACTTTTGTATTTTTTTTTACACACATCATTTTATATTGTTATACCTTTGTGATATTACTACGTAAGGGATATTAATAATCACTTTTGTATATCTCATATATCTCATATATTTTATATATTGTATACATTTCATATTGTTATATATTGTATACATTTTATATTGCATGTTGAATAAACGAAAATTAAATCACATTGTCTTTATGTATCCACGAATTGTGCGATCCATCGAATCCTAGCCATTTCACATAAACCTCGTCGCCTCTCCTGCGTAGTACCTTCTCCACGAGATACACGTCGAGATCGGCCGCGCGATGCAACTCGTGCTCGTAGAACGCTCCAGCGATAGATTTTCCACGATAATCCTCGAGCAGGTACGTCGCGGGATTTGTGCGCTGCACTTTAACGATTTTAAACACCTCGGTGGTCCAATTTGGCGTGTATCCTTTCTCGAAAACGGTCTTGTACTTGCTCACGCGCACCGAATCGCCTACTTTGAACTTTGCCGGTCCTGCAATCTTTATCGCGCTGTACACCGTAGCCAAGAGTCTTTCGGCGATCGCGGGCGTAACGTCGGCGGGTCGCATACCGATCGTTCGATGTTTTCGCGAGTTGTAATCTGATACGAGACGTGGCAGCGCGTCGATCCATTTGTAGTTTCCATTGAGCGTAAACATCTTCCACATATCGTTCTTGAGCGTGCGATTGAATCGCTCGACGACCGATGCCTTCAATACCGAATACGTGGAGTAATAATTGATGTTGTGTTTCTTCACGAGTCGTTGCACGTCAGCGTTGTAAAACTCCTTTCCCTTGTCAGTCTGCAAATTTTTCGGACATCTCTCTCGAATTATCTTGGCGATAGCTTCGACCGTCTCGCTTCCGCTTTTGCTCTTGAGCGGCACGGCCCACGCGTATTTACTCAACACGTCGATGACCGTGAGTATGTAGCGGTAGCCTCTGTTGAAACGCGAATACGGCTGCATCTCGACGATATCTGCCTGCCACAAGTCATCGTATCCTCGTACTATGACGCGTCTTCGTGGAAAATTTCTTCTCGCCGGAGCATGCAGTTCCTCGACGAGTCGTCGCCTCTCCGAACTGACACTCATGTTTCGATGGTACGATCATCGATCACTGGCACGTGCGAAGATTTAACTTTGTTCTTTCTTTTCGACTCGGTGGTTGCGTTGTCGTTCAACATCATAGCGCGAGGTAATCCTTCTCTAGATTTGGACTCGATCGATAGTAATGGTGCGATTATATATTTGTATTTGTATCCTCTGTTGCCCATTACTCGATCATTCACATTATAATTGAGCCTATAAGCGTTCGTCGTCAGCAGTATGCTCTTGTACTTTTGCACATCTTGCTCCGTATAGACGACGTCATCGGGCAATTTATTGAATATCAGCTCGTAAAGACCGGGTGTACCGACGTATCGCACACCATCGATAATTATATTGTCATCGTTATCTACGTCAATGTGTTTATTACCGAGCATCATTCCATCGCTGCTCAGACGAACATCGTACACGTTATCTAAACCGCTCTTTCGGTCGTCGTTCAGAACGGCTTCGATGTACTTTTGACTCAGCGGTCCCAAGCTATTGCGCAATGTTTCTTGGTCCTCCTCCGACGTTTGTAACTGCTTTCGAACGGTCGTCACGAGCGAATCATCCATGGTCTCGAAAACATTCTCGTTGCTCGCGAGCAATTCGGATGATTGTACCACTGTTGTCGTCGGTATCGATGATATGTCCAGCGGTGGCTCAAATCGAAAGGTTTTATACGATGTTGATGCGGCGCGATCCAACACTTGTTTCCTTTTTGTCTTCGCATCCTCCTCACGCTTCTGGACTAATGTTTCATCGTCGTCGCGCGTGTCAGAATTTTCAACAATCTTTGGCAGAGGCTCGATAATTGGTTTGAAGCGTGTCTTCACCGCGATATCGTCCTCGATCCTGCCGGTCTTCAAGGCGCGATGTTTCTTGCGGATCGATCCACTCGTCTTCTCAATCTTCCTCGCGATCTTCTCGCGCTCACAAGTATCGTTGCTCTCAGCCATGTACCTCGACAAGGTACCGACGACGACTGATCGTTTTACGGTATCGCGAACATGTTAAATCCTTTTCGGTATCACCCATTCGTAAGCAAACATGTTAAATTCTTTTCGGTATCACCCATTTGTAAGCGAAATGTCCTTGTCTATCACTACGAATCCATACTCGGGCTGCCAATCAATCGTGACAAAACGCGCTGAAATCCCCGTACGACATGTCGGTATTCACGTGATCGTTGTAAACATGTTTCAAATTGGTTCCATCCTGTTTGAACAGGAGTTACAACAGAACATCTATCAAACATCAAGTGGTTAATAACGTCGATAGAACGTCTATCAAAACATCAAATTGTTAATAACAGAACATCTATCAAACATTAAGTGGTTAATAATAGAACATCAAGTGGTTAATAATAGAACATTTATCAAACATCGAGATAATGCCCGGATCTAGTTTATCATCTTGGTAAGCTTGTACGAAGAATAGTAAGAATTACAGGTTACGGGGAGTTTTCCAGCAACGACACTGCGTAACACTGTGAGCCATTTCATCTCTCTCTCTCGCTCTCACTCTCTCTCTCTTTAACATTCAGCTATGAAAACTAGAACTAGGAGACCAGACGTCGAAAGAAACGTCGAGAAACGTCGAGAGGTTACAACAAAACATCTATCAAACATCAAGTGGTTAATAACAGAACATCTATCAAACATCGAGAGGTTACAACAAAACATCTATCAAACATCAAGTGGTTAATAACAGAACATCTAAAAACATCTAAAAAACATATAAAAACCATCAAAAAACATCAAGTGATATAGAGCACAAATTGATCCAAAACACCATAATGTAACACACCACTACTCGATATTACACCAGAAATTGACATAATTAAAATATTTGTATTAGACAACATGCATTTAGGATACATTGGTGTTATGAAGAAATTATTAGTTGATTATTGGTTTGATGGTAAATTAATAGTAAGATTAAGTTGTATACAAAAGAAAGAATTTTCAAGAAGATTTGACATTGTGCGAAAATACGTACCAAATGAATTTCAACGTAAAATTGGTCCTTTGGCTAATGCTCGAAAGTGGAAAGCAACAGAATTTCGATTTTTTTTGCTCTTTATGGACCATTAGTTTTGAAAAATATTATAAAACGTGATTTATATCGACATTTTCTGTTGTTACATGTAGCCTTTAGAATATTATGCAGTAATCAGTTTAAAATATATAATAACTTCGCAAAAACATATTTAACTAGATTTTTTCAGATGCTGCCTCTTTTGTATGGGTCACAGTCACAAGTTTTAAACATGCACTACCTAATTCATATCGCAAACGATACCATTAATATGAATTGTAATTTGAATCTTATAACATCTTTTCCGTTTGAAAATTATTTAGGTCAGATACGAAAGTTAATCCGTACTCCGAACAAGCCTCTCCAACAAATATGTAGGCGTTTAGAAGAGAAAAAATATTTATGTTATCAAAAACCGACAATGCCAAAATTGTTTACTATTCTAAAACAAAACAATAATTATTTAGAACATAATATGATAGTCATTCAAAAGATGAAAATACGTGGATCATTTACTATAAGTCTTAAAAGACAACTGCGTACTATTAAAAGATAATACAATATTGTTAATAAAACAGTTGTTTTACTATGTGCACAACTCTAAAAAGATCAAAATATCAGGATTAGTCTTAAAGAAGCACAAAAAAGTATATTAGCACAAACCAGTATATTATTATCCATCAGAATCTTCATTATTTCAGATATGGGCAATAAAAGAAATTACTGATAAAACGGTAATTGTTCCAATTGATGAAATAAAAAGTAAATTTGTGTTTCTAAATCTTAATTTCGCTGTATCAAAAAGATCCACAAACTTTGTAATTGCATTACTTCATGTTTAAGAATGTAATAAAATACAAATCTATAAATAAAATGTTTTTATTCTATATTTCTAAACAAAATAATAACTTTTAGCTAAAGTGTTAAAGAATCATGTATGTGTGTAATGCAATTTTTATTTGATTAATCAGTAATATACATATAACTGTTCATAAATAAGTATTCTTTAATAAATTTTTATTTAATTGTGATAAATTACATTTGTTATTTAATTATTATAGTACTATTCTTATGTCATTTATATTTAGCTTTTATTAATGCATTTATTGATAATTGTCAATCATAATTGCTAAATTCTGCCTAATTACAAATCTCATTGGTCAATTAAAGTCAAGTTCACTAACGCCTATTTCTACCAATGTAGATTAACTTTAATTTCGATTTAACTTACTTTCTATCTTTCTCTAATTCTAAGAATTAGAAAAAGATACAAGATAATTAAATCGAGATTAAAGTTAATCTACATTGATAGAAATGAACATAATACCGATAGTTAATTAAGCGTTTTCCAGAATTGGCAAATAAGATTGATCAATTTTAATAGTCAATTTTAACCGTTCAGGACGCAACACCGGCATTGGCGAACTTGATTTTTAGGCCAACTTTATTTTTCTTGCACCAATGTTAATTTGGTTAAGCAAAATATATTAAACATGTTCCGTTTTACTTTAATTCCCGGTTAGGTTAAGTATCAGCAATGATTGGTTAACTGTTCTTAACGCCAAATACGATTGGTCAAGGTAATCAGTTGATGCTGATAGCGCTAATAGCATATATCTCCCCGAACGCACCATAGATCGATGATCCTGCGTATAACGTGCGTGCGTAGAAATGTGACGATCTTCTAGCAAGTATCGTAGCACATAACACATCATTTGTTACTACTTATTGCCTTATTAAAAAACAAAATGTGTTCGAAAGACAATCCACGTAAGTTTCTGCATTTATATTTATTTCTCTACCTACGAATATCTTTCTTTCTTTCTATGAATATCTACAAATAAATAACAGTACACTAATGAGGTTAGAACCTATATTGTTGAAAAAGAAAGCAGTTAATTAAGTTTATAGTGTCGAATGTGCGAATAATTCAAGTGCAATCACTTCTCTAACATTTATATCATTAAATCATTTATTAATAGCGTATATTACTTTTGAAGCTCGATTTAGTGTTTCTATGTGAAAATATTGTGTCTATGTGAAAAATTAATAGAAAGAAGGAAAACAGAACAAGAGAGATATTGTCGTTTGAGATATTTTACTCATCATTCATGTTTCAATTAACTTAGTTCTAATAAAAGTATGTAATCATGATTAGGGGAACGCAAAAAATATTTCACCAGCCATTTATAATAATGGAGTTCACAAATTGCTTAAATGAAAATGAGACAACCGATATTGACATTATTTCCAGAGATTGGATATTTTATGATGACAAAGAGCAAAGTTGCAAGACATCATATTCTAATCCACCGTATAATGACCAATGTTGTCAATTATTACACACATGTGTAAAAAAACGTCTTCCTCCTTTATTATTGGCCTACGTGGGCTATCACAATTAAAGGATCCGGAAATAAGTAAATAATATTGTATATATTAATAAATATTAGGCAAAGTTACTTATGTTTAATATGACGTAATTATCTTAAATATCATTACAGAAGATTATCCAACAGCTGAAAAGCGATTACAAGAGTTAAAAGCAAAAGCGTATGCTTTTAGTACAGATGTTGATAGCTTAAGCCCTACAGATAAAGCTGAAAGATATACAGAAACATATTGTCAAAAAGCATTAAAAGAACTTTCGCAAATGCCAATTATAAAAGAAGATTCAGGGCAGGAATAATGGAATAATGGTAAGTTAACTATTAGAAAGTGAGGAGACTTCAGAGGCGCAGGGCATACACTAATGACCGAAATCGTTCTACACAAGAAACTCTTTATTAATGTTCGAATACAATAAGTATGCGCGTTGTGGCAACACGTGCATCGACCGATTTGACGACAAAAACAAAACGAACGATACATGGAAGTAGAAGTTATAAGAACGCGATATAGCGCCTCTGTAGATAAGATGGGTTAGCTCCACGTAAGATGTCGCAGATGCAGTTGGAGTTACAAAGTATCGTCATCCCAACACTTCCCCTCGATACAGGCCCCTTTAGTAGTTATGGTTCAGCCCCAGTAGCCTCTTGCAATGCCGATGTTTGGGGCTTGGTAGTCCTTTGGTCAAGAAATCGGCCGCCATGTCTTCGGTTGCGACATGAGAGATTTTTACTAGTCCTTCGTCCACGACTTCACGGACGAAGTGGTGGCGCACGTCGATGTGCTTGGTTCTACCATGAAAAACGGGATTTTCGGCCAGTCTTCGTGCTCCGTTGTTGTCGCAGTACAAGCTCGTTTCAACCAAGCCGTCGAATCCTAACTCCAAGAAGAAACTGCGAAGGTGAATAGCCTCTTTGGTGGCCTCGCTAAGAGCCATGTATTCGGCCTCAGTCGATGATAGCGCCACGGTTCTTTGCTTCCTGGATTCCCAAGATATCGCGGTGCCAGCCAGAACGAAAACGTATCTGGTATAGGACCTCCTGTCGTCTGGGCTGTTGGCCCAGTCCGCGTCGACGTATCCCGTCAGAGATTTGTTATTTTTCCTGAATAGCAGACCTGTTGACTGCGTGACTTTCAAGTATCGAAGAACGCGTTTCGCTGCTGTCCAGTGACTCTCATCATAATAGTCGTTGAATTAACTTAAGTAACTTGCGGCATGAGCTATATCGGGCCTTGTACAAACGGTGAGATATAACAGGCTTCCAACGAGCTTGCGGTAGGGGAGATTTCGATTTCTAGAATTGGATTCTTCCTCCGCTCTCCGGAGTCTGACGTTGACCTCCATCGGAGTAGCGACTCCCTTCGAATCGGACATTCCAAAACGATGAAGTAATTCGTTTATGTATCCTTTCTGATTTAAGACGATTCCTTTGTCGTCTCGCGAGAATTCCATACCAAGACAGTGTCTTATGTCTCCGAGATCTTTGATTTCGAACGCGCGGGATAGATGTTGCTTCAATCCGTTGATATTTGCTTTACTTCGAGAGGCAATGATTATGTCGTCCACATAAACCGCTGCGATAATTATATCCGTACCTCTTCCGGTATAGAAGACGCATGGATCCGCTGAAGATCGGATGAGTCCGTATTTCTTCATTTCGATGCTTAATTTTTCATGCCAACTTCTTCCTGCCTGACGCAGACCGTATAACGCTTTCTTGAGTAAGCACACCTTGTCTTTGCCTTTCAATTCATCTAGCCACTCGATTGCCTTTTTCCTGATCTGACTAGATTTCGGTTCGGAACAAACGATTTTTTCCAATATTTCGGCAGCAAACTCAGGAATTTCCATGAATACCGTCTCCTTGAGTTCGCCATTCAGATATGCGGTCGTTATGTCTAATTGATTTACGACTAAATCGTACTTAACCGCTAGGGCCATTATTGAGCGTATGGATTCCAATCGTACCACTGGTGCGAATGTTTTGTTGTATTCCAGACCGAACCGCTGTGCGTATCCTTTCGCGACTACCCTGGCCTTTCTGCGTTCGATCTGAAGCATATTTGTTCTTCAGAACAGTACGGCTGCTGATGGTCTTTTGATTCGGAGGACGATCCACTAGGATCCAGGTGTCGTTTTTAATTACCGACTTCCATTCCGTCGCCATTGCTTCGATCCACTCTACTTGATCGGGCTCTGTAACGGCTTCTTTTAACGGAACTTCGACGAGATAAGCCTCTTCTTCGATTTCTTCGGCAAAGCTGACCATGTGGTGCTGCTTCTTTGGTCTTTCTCTTAATCCAGTGCGTAATAGCCGAGGCCTTCCGCGACCTCTGCGTGATTCGTCTTGGTTTTGACTGTTTTCACCTTCGTTCGGATCGTCCTCTGCACAATCTAGAGTTACTTCGTCGTCTTCTTCCTGATCCGAATTGTTGTCTTTGTCTTGTAAATTTTTGGAGTTTTCTGGAAATACCACTTCCGTACCCTTAGACTCTTCTTTGTCATGGTCGAGTAAATCCACGTGATTGTCCCTTTCAGGCGGTTTGAATTTTTTCGTGAATTTTACGTCTCGAGCTATGTCCACTTTTCTTTCTTCCGGGATCCAGATCCTATATGCTTTTGATTGATCTGCGTAACCGATGAAGATGCCTTTCTTCGAACGAGGATCAAGCTTTCCCTTAGTGGGATCTCGATTTAGCGTGTGGACTTCACAACCGAATTCCTTGAAGTAACTTACATTTGGCGTGCGACCCGTCCATTTCTCGTAAGCAGTCTTACCATCCAAGGTTTTGGAAGGACATCTGTTTTTGATATAGTTTGCGGTATTCACCGCCTCACCGCCTCGCCAAAAGGAATTTGGTAAAGCCGATTGTATTAGTAAACACCTTGTCATGTCCAACAATGTCCGATTTTACGCTACCCCGTTCTGTTCTGGACTATGCGTCACGGTCAGTCTGCGTGTAATGCCATTTACTTTAAGGAAATCGTCGAATTCCTTGTTACAATATTCCTTACCGTTGTCCGATTGCAAGTATTTTATTTTCTTTCCGGTCAGATTTTCTACGTGTAGTTTGTATTCTTTACATGATTCGAGCACTTGATGCTTTCCCTTTAATAAACGAATTTCGCATCAACCGGAGTAATCGTCAATGAATGTAACGAAATATTTAGCTTTTCCATTCGACTCGATACGTATCGGACCGCACACGTCAGAGTGGATAATTTCTAACAGACTCGAATTTCGTTCCGACGTTTTTGGAAAGGGGGTTCTCAACATTTTTCCGTACTGACATGTATCGCATTCGTAAATATTATCGCGACTCTTCAAGCACATACCTCTCATGCGTCCATTTTTATTGCACTCCAATAGATCTTTAAAATTTAAGTGACCCATTCGTCTGTGCCACATTTGCGTCGAGTTATGTTGTGAGTCGAGTTCGTATTTCTGGACGAGGCACGCGTTCGCGTTGCTGTCCTTTTCGCGAAGGAAATACAATCCGTCTTTCCGTTCGCACGATAATATTACTTCGTTATCTCTTCCAATAATTTTGGCGGATCTACAATCGAAAATTACTTTAAGACCTCTGTCGGTAATCTTCGCGACCGATAAAAAGTTAGTTCGTAGATCCGGAACGTATAAAGCGTCGTTCACAGTCACGTTTGTCGATTTTCCGTCTGTTTCCGCGATGAAGGACACCGTGCCCTTCGCCTTGATTTCCGTCGTGTCTTTATTCGCGAGACTTAACGTTCCCCGTTTACTCTCGTTAATGTCTGTGAATTTGTTTTCACTGTTACAGAGATGGGCTGTCGAGGCACCATCTAATGTTACGCGCAAGGTTCGGTTTCGTGTAATCTTCCACCACGCATGCGGTGTCGTCTGTGGCGTATAGGGAGGCGTTTTCCACGTGATTCGCCTTGTCGGCCTTTTCATCCTGCTTCACTTTTTCCTTGCACTCGGCCGCTTTATGTCCGACTTTCCCGCACCGATGACACTTGAACTTAAATGTTTCCGACTTCGTCTTATTTCCGGTTTTCTCGTTTCGTCGTTTCTCGAACCTCTTCTTTGGGAGCATCGCTTTGGGAGTATCTTCGCGCGTATCAGTCTTTCTTGCGTCACTTTCTTCTATGATTTTGATTTGCAGAGTTTCCGGTGACGGTAGCTCGTCGCGTGACTCTATCGCGCAACGGAAATTTTCGAAACTGTGTGGAAGGCTGTATAGGAGCATGACGGATAGCAAGTCCTGATTCACTTGGATTTCCATCTCAACTAACTTGTCCACTGTATCGAAAAATTTTGTGAGATGTTCGCGGACGTCTTCGCCTTCGGCCATCTTGTGCAGTGTCAGTCGTTTCAGCAATGTGACCTTCCTGGCCGGTCCCTTCGACTGGTATATTTCCTGCAGCTTCAACCAGACTTGTCTCGACGTTACGCATCCCTTGACTTGTTTCAGCTCCGAAGGATTGATGCAAAGAATGATATCTGCCTGGGCCTTTCGGTCTTCCGTCTCCCACTTTTCTGCCGTTTCTCTTGACAATGCATCTCCGCTGACGATTTCAGGTTTCGTTTTCGCGCCGCACACATAAGCCCACTTATCATTCCTAGTGAGCAACGCTTCCATCTGGATTTTCCAGGTGTCGAAATTGTCTTTATTTAGCGGCTCGATTCTTACGGTCGACGTAGCCATTGTCTTTCCTTTTTTTTTTTGATAGCACGCGTTAGTTAACCTCGATCACACAATCACGCAATCACAAAAGAAGTTTCGCGTCTCCTGGGCCCATAACCTATCAGAAAGTGAGGAGACTTCAGAGGCGCAGGGCATACACTAATGACCAAAATCGTACTATACAAGAAACTCTTTATTAATGTCCGAATACAATAAGTATGCGCGTTGTGGCAATACGTGCATCGACCGACTTGACGACAAAAACAAAATGAACGATACATGGAAGTAGAAGTTATAAGAACGCGATATAGCGCCTCTGTAGATAAGATGGGTTAGCTCCACGTAAGATGTCGCAGATGCAGTTGGAGTTAGAAAGTATCGTCATTCCAACATTAACTATGATTATTAGTATTTAAAAGAACTTTGCACTTTAACGTTTTTATTCAGTGAAGTTATTTATATGTTATGTATTGAATATATATATATATATATATATATATACACACTAGGTACAGAAATTAAGGTATATAAAAAAAATCCCAAATTTTTAGGTGATTTTCAAAGAACTGTAACTTGAAGAAAAATAGTCGTAGAGAAAAAAGAAAAAAAAGCAAATTAAAGCTTTAAGTTTCTAGTTTTCAGATCTTGATTTCAAAATTTTTTAGCATTAGCAGTTTTTGAAGAATCATAAGAAAACCATCTGAAAAAAATTTTCCAAATTTTTGCTTGCCTTTAAAAAGGTCCACGGACTTCAATACATATTTTTAAGCAATTTCATCGTAAAGCTCTTTTAGATAATTTAATTTCCTTTAATTTGACTGCTTTTTAAGTCTTGTACGATGATTTTTCGCTGAGTTTTCGTCGTTCAAAGCAAAAAAGTCACTTTTGACTTTGGTCATCAATTACTCGGGAAATAATGATCGTACAGAAAATAAAAGTAGAGTTTTAAAAACTGCAAAGAATTCTCTACAAGTTGTAGTGATTGGTTTTTGATAAAAAAATTTGGTAAATATTGACAAAAACGGAGGCATCTCGAATCAACTTGACCTTGACATATGTTGTCAAGATCACCCTCCTGAGTAACCTCCAAGAGGTTTTAGCCGTCGCTTGTTGTTCATTAAAAAATTAATAACAAAATAATTTTTATTAAATATATATATATAATATGTATATTTATTATTTAACAACACAAAATTTAAGTTGTAAACCAAAAAGTAGTGAGATTAAATAATAACGCGTGGGCGGGGGAGGGGCTCCGCCCCTCCCCCGCACCCCCGCCCCGCTTTATCCTAACTCAACCCAACCCCTTAATTAAATAATAAAGTACTAAACGCCTAATTAGGTGCAAAATTTTTGTTGTTAATCTATGTAGAAGTTGTGAGGTTGAATAATAATGTTTGGACGGAGTGCGGAAGAAAAGACCTCGCCCAAGCGTTGTTATTCAATCTCACAACTTCCATACAGGTTAAAAATTTTGCACCTAGTTAGGCGTTGGGTACTTAATCCATTACCTAATTAAGGGGTTGGGTTGGGTTAGGATAAAGCGGGGAGGGGGTGCGGGGGAGGGGCGGAGCCACGCGTTATTATTTATTCTCACAACTTTTACATAGATTTATAATAAAACTTAAATTTCGCGCGCTATCTGTCACGGCGCATGTCACACGACGTGTCACTCTTAGTACAAAAAGTACTGTTTATTCATATGTCCTTGCTAATATCAACAAAGCAATATATTCTATACATTCATCGTTAGTTGGTTTTCACTTACTAAGCTTGCTGGTTGTAACGCTTCAAAAACAGAGCGAAAGATGTTGCTTCACGAATTTTTACATCTAACGCATAATAAGCAACAGCTTATTGAATATCTATGCGAAAAAGAAGTTATTCGTCGAGAAATAACGTGTCCAAGGTGCAACTCAGTTGTGAATATCGCATATGAATCCGACATACAAGTTCTGCATTGTGTTAAACAATATTATAAACAAGTGCGAGGACGAAAAAGACAAAGAAAAACATGCAATTTTAAAATAAGCATATTCCACGGCACTTGGTTTGCTAAAGGACATTTGGACTTAGTAAAGACATGCCGATTTATTGCATATTTTTTATATATGCATCCTCCATGATCAACTTTTTTTAGATACGAATTACAGATTTGTGATCGTACAGTAGTTGACTGGACCTATTTTTGTCGTGAGGTAAACATTATCGATTTATATGTACATATTTAATGAATGTCTTTTTTATTATAGGTACATATTTAATGAATGTCTCTTTATTTTTTTGCTTCTATTAACAGTTACTAATGCAATGGGTTACGAATAAACAACAACAGATAGGCGGACCCGAAATTATCGTCGAAATAGACGAAGCGAAATTAGGAAGGAGAAAATATAATAAAGGACGTGTTCTTAAAGATCAATGGGTTTTTGGAGGAACAGAACGCAATACTAACAAATTTTTTATTGTTCCTATACCCGATCGCTCAAAGAATACTCTTATTCCAATTATAACTCGTCACATAGCACCAGGCTCTATTATTCATTCAGATTGTTGGAAAGCGTATAACGAATTAGATCATTTACATTATGAACACAAAACTCATAAACTCATAAACAAAATCATAAACAAAATTTTGTTGATCCTATTACAAACGCTTATACACAGAATATGGAGCGACTATGGCGTGAAATGAGAGCAGCTATACGCTATGGTACACGTACATACCATTACGAAGCATATCTTGCTGAATTTATATTTAAAAAACATAATAAGTTTAATGAGCGTATAGATAGTTTCTTTAAAATAATGAGCGAAGCGTATCTATTAAGGTAGCAAATATGTATAACATATATGTATATTATATAAAATATATATACTTATATTATATAAATATATATACTTATATTATATAAAATATATATACTTTCATAAAATATAAACAGTGTTTCAAAATTTAAACATATTTAAAAAAAATTATTTTGTTAATAACTTTTTAATGAACAACGAGCGACGGCTAAAACCTCTTGGAGGTTACTCAGGAGGGTGATCTTGACAATATATGTCAAGGTCAAGCTGATTCGAGATGCCTCCGTTTTTGTCAATATTTACCAAAAGAACACTCTGAAAAACATTCTTAATGCTCTGAAATTAAAAATAAAACAAAAAAGGGATGGCCGATTTGGAACCATTGATCGGTGGCCGATTTAGACCACCCTCTTATTTCTCATACTTACGTGAATTTCGTGAACACAACAAGAGCTTTCAGGAAACTTTTTTCGGGTGTACTTCCGAAAAGCCCATATCTCCAATCATTTTGAAACTATGCGTACTTATTGTATTTTTTACGCTGATTACAGATATGATAGTGAAAATTGGCGCAAATTTGATTTTCATGATGAAAACCATGAAAAACCCATAAAATGACGATTTTTTTATATTTATCTTAACAAATATTGAAAATTTTGAAAAATGTTTTAAATAAAAGTTGTAGACCTTATCAAAACACACATTTTATATTGTATTTATTTTTACTGTAGGAGTGATAGTTTTCGAGAAAAACAACGATAAAGACTTTAAACCTCATTGTATTGTACCGTAATCGTAAGAAATTGAGTAACACAATTGTCGATTCGGTCGGTTACAGACGGCATTTAAGGCTCTCGAAAAACTATTGAAAAATATGTTGAAATGTATTTTAGTAATTATAATTATAAATATATAATTATAATTACGTATAAATACATATAATCTTAATAATTCACTTCACCCGCCCCCTGTGTCGAGGCGAAGGTAGGTCCACGAATGTACGGTTCCACATGGGTTTGCAACTTTCCATGAGAAGCTACTATTCAATTTCACAACTTTCACATTGGTTAATAACAAAAATTTTTTCCCTAATTGGGCGTTGAGTACTTAATTCATTATCTAATTAAAGGGTTGGGTTAGGTTAGGATAAAAAGGGGAGGGGCGGAGCTCCTCCCCCGCCTACGCGTTCTTGTTTAATATCACAACTTTTAAGTTTATTTAATTTTAAATTAATTTAAATTTTGTATTTTTTAATGATAAATACACATATTATATGTATATATATATTTGGTAAAAATTATTTTGTTAATTTTTTAACGAGTACTAACCGACGGCTAAAACCTTTTGGAGATTATTCAGGAGGGTGATTTTGACCTTGACATATGTCAAGGTCAAGGTCATCGGAGGGTGGTCCGTTATTCTAAACAATTATCAAACTTTGCAATTTAATGTATAGGTCCACGATTGTACGGGTCCACATGGGTTTGCAACTTTATTCTCGATTTTCTGAAGAAATGTTATTCATACGGTGAAAATGCATAGAACATAAAATGTGTGTTTTGATAAGGTCTACAACTTTTATCTAAAACATTTTTCAAAATTTTCAATATTTGTTAAGATAAATATAAAAAAATCGTCATTTTTATGGGTTTTTCATGGTTTTCATCATGAAAATCAAATTTGCGCCAATTTTCACTATCATATCTGTAATCAGCGTAAAAAATACAATAAGTACACATAGTTTCAAAATAATCGGAGATGTGGGCTTTTCGGAAGTTTATCCCTTTTTTCTTTTAATAGAAGCACTTTGTAAGTATCTATATAATTCTCAAATGTTCTTGATGAAACAAATTTTTTCCAAGAAAAAACAAAATTTTCCTTAAGGTAATAAATAGAAATGAGAAACATTCAAAGTATGTTTTAGTTCATACAGAAGCAGAATGTCATCTGATAAACGTCAAACTAATGACAAATAATCAGCTATCAATAGTGCCCCTAACTACACTATTGGCATGATGATAAGTGTTGTTTTTATAAAATAGGGGGTGGTCGATTTGGAATAGGTGGTCGATTTACCATAGACCACTTTCCTCTACCCATGATTTCATATGTGCTTTTAAATGATCTATTTCTAAAATTAAACCCAGTTTTCATGTTATAAGTTCTGTTTGTATTTAACGGTTCTGTATTTGACGGTTCTGTATTTAACGGTTCTATATTTAACAGTTTTGAATCTAAATTCAAATCAAGTCTTTCGTTTGATATATTACGTAAATTTCTACCCATTTATAATAATAATAATTTTAATAATAATAATTCATTAAAGAAAAATAGAAGCGCTAGCACTTTCTTTCAGAAAGACTTTGCTCTGACTGTACCGTTATCGCGCTCTAAGCAGTGATCTCATATGACAGGCTGTGATCTCATATGACAGTTAATCACCAGGTGGCTTCGTACTTGAACAAGAGCCTTTGTCCTAATGTGACACATTCTTTTTTGCAAGCGCTTCTATTCATCTCTATACATATATATTACACTTAATAACACATTCTATTGTTGTCACTGTAGTTCAGGGTGACAATACATGCCTAGTAGTCTGGACATAGGTTCAAATCTACCCAATTAAGATTTTATATTTATCAAGAGCGGCCGGCTTGGTAAATATAAAATATTAATTACAATCTAATAAATATAAAATATTTATTTAATAAATCCTAACTACTAGGCATGTAAAAAAAACTGAGTAGAGGGGGGAATGAGAGGAGAAAAGAGGAGAGGAGCTATATAGTCTTTTCTCTATGTCGTATCTAAGATGTTTTAATGTCTTTCGGGAATGCAGAGCGCTAGCGGGGTTAGAGAAGAGCTACATACCTCAGGGGCCCCAGGGAAGAGAGAGGAGAGAGAGGGGGTAAAAAAAATCACCCGACGGTGTATATTAAAAAAAAAGAAGACCAGTGCTGGCGAGTATACACCGTCGGGTGATTTTCCTCACAGAGGTTTTTGCAAACTAGAAAATGACAAAATTAATTGTGTGTAAGTGTAAGCAGGTCACTGGCACAGTGTTAATTCACTTGTAAACCTGTATGTGTTGTGTGTGTGTGTGTGTAAGCAGGTCACTGGCACAGTGTTAATTCACTTGTAAACCTGCTTAAAAATATTTTTTTATCTATATCTTTCTGATTCCGAAGAGGCGTGTTTCTATGTTATTAACTAAATATAATTTATCAATATGGTGATAAAGCTATTTTATTTGTTATAACAGTGTAAAGTTTTAAACCTTTCGATGTAATATTGTATACAGTTTTAATTGTGTTTTTACAATCAAACAAACAATTTTTATACATGTCAAATTTAATTTTCTTAATATTTTATTTTTTTATTCCTTTACATATTTTTTCTCTTTCATCCCTGTTATAAATTTTTTCGTTTTTTAAACAAAACTTTCAGTTTCAGTTTCATCGTATCTGAAAGCATACATTTTTGATCTTAATCCAACCCATTCTCTTAAACCCATTCTCTTAAAGGTATTCCAAGATATTCATCTTTAAATAAACCAATTACTTTTTTATTCATTTGTAGCATCCAATCTATCTTATAATCACTCGTATCGAAATATTGTATATTATTTTTTATATCTTCATAAATATTGTTTATTTCTACATAAATAATAAATAAATCTGTATCAGTTCCTAATAATTTAACTTTACTGCCATATTTTTTCTTTAAGAAATTATAATAAAATTTGTATATCAGTAACTTTGATAATTCTAAAACAACAAAGCCACCATATATGGGTATATTTAACTGAATATTTTTCTTTTTCCGATATAGAAGTAATGTATTATCATTTATTATTTGTCTATCTTCATACTTTTTGCATCTTTTAAATTGTTCATATAGATAGAATAAATCTACATTACATTTGTTTCTTAAATTTTCCATTTGTTTTCCATATACCGAATTATTCATAAGTTTAAAAAAGTCCTTTTCAAATTCATTTTTAGCTTCTTGTCTAAGTTTTGTATTTAAATCAATGTAAGGGTTTAACCACGCATTTTGTATAAATGATATTACTTTTTTTTATATCTTTTAAGATTATTCCTTGATTAAAAGGTGGCTTGTCAGTAACATTGTTAGTCAATAACACAACTCACATAAAACTTCATAAAATACATCATGATTTTTTCTAAACATCTTATCTAAATAAAAGTTTTTAATATTGATGATAGTCCCATTTGACTTTTCATAAGTAGTTTATAAATTTATAATAATTATAAAAGGTCAATTGATTAATCGCGCCAGTCGACCAGCTGCTCGTTCGCAGGATAGACATTTTACTTCCAAAACATGTATGAATAGCTTTCTCGATAAAATATTTCTTAAAAATCCGCGGCAACCCACAATCTTTCATGTACCATTGGAAAGCTTATGATTTCATCTTTCAGTGATCAGTTTTTGATTAACATCTCTAGTTTTTCTTAAAAGATCTTAAAAGATATATCATATCATTTCCGGTAAAAATTTAATAACCTCCCATAAGAGCTATGTTAAAGATGATTTTTTATATTGCTCGTTTGCAATAATTTACGCAGAAACAGGGTCTGGAATTTTGAGAGATGGATTTATTATATGTTAAATAACAACCTCCCAAAGTTTTATTTATATGGCTTTTAGTTTACTGACGAGCCACCTTAAGACATTTTTGCAACATTCGATAATCGATTAAATAATTGAACTTTGATTTTAAGGTGCACGTAAGCTTAGTGCCACTTGGCTTTTTACCTATTCCTTTTGATATCAATTTTTGTTGATATTCAAATAATTCATCATAACTAGGTATGTAATGTTCAGGTAACATTGAATAATCTTTAAACTTCTCATGCAATTCTAATGGAATGTCCAAATCAACGAGAAATGTATAACCCATTTCGCCATCATAGGGTAAACTCTTAATTCTTTCGATATTAAAATCATTTACATCTTCGTATTTAAATTCACCTATAGGAAGAGGTTGACTAAGAGCATATCCATATAAATTATTAGCATCTAAGTATAAAATAAAACTAATATATAATATAATAAAAATGTTTTTTACTATTATGTATACCTTCTTCTATCGCTCGTTCTTTAGGTATTTTAACAGTTTTTCCAGTTTTTATTATCATAAAAGTAACAATTATTAGCTAGTGCGTATCTATAAGAGGTCGTAGATATTCCACGACCTCTTATTCCAGCTTCATATGTTTCATACATTTCTCTATCCGATAATAATTCTAAATATTGTCCAGTATATTTCAACGATGCGGCATCACCAAATTGTGAGGCGGATATATAATATACAGGGTTAAGTCCATATACTTTATAACACATTTCTCTAAAGTTATTAAAAACATCATGTAATAAAACAGTGTCTACTTTCAAATATAAATTATGATAATCTTTAAAAACTTTACATTCAAAATGCTTATATACTTTATGTGCGAATTTAAGTTTAGAAGGGCTCATATTTTCATCATTTAAAGTTGAATACCATTCTTTTTTCATATTAGGTAAATATAATTCGTACATTTTATAATAGCATAAGAGTCCATCCATTCATACGGATAAATTTCTTTTTATAAAACTAAATGTAAATCTTCTTTCTTAAATCTCTTTAGTATAGTTTTAAATTTAGAATAATCAACTGGCTTAAATACTCTTTTATTACATCTTTTATATCTCGCAATCATTTTAATTACATTGTGCTCGTTTATAGGAAGTAATTCCACATTTGTTATTTCTTGATTAGATTTACACCGTGAACAAAAACAATTGTTTACCTCAAGTAGGTCTTTAACTAATGAGTCTAGACTTTTATTCATAAATCTAAATGTATCAATGAATCTCCATAAGTATATATCATAAATATTTCCTTTTTTTTAATGCTTGTTTTTGAATCACATCTTTTACATTTTTTAAGAATTTCATCCTTATACAGGGTGAGCCATTTTAATTAACGCACGCAATTATTTCGGAAACAAAGCATTGTAGAGAAAAATGTTTCAGACAAATTTTATGGTTTTGAATGGGCCATAAAATAGTATCATTGGTTTGACACTGAAGAGTCATTGTGAAGGTTACGTGAAGGTCACTTCATTTTTTTAAAATTGCAATCCCTATTTTTTATTGCATATTCTTATAGCTTACCTCGAAAGCTTTTCGAAACACTATAGGCAAATGTCTTTTCGTGAAGCATTTTTCGAGTTATAAAGCTTCAAAGTTGCAATATTTTGATAAAAATACAAAATACCTCGTAAAATATTCACTTTCTGATAGCCTTATCTTACATTATTTGACCAATCAAGCAAGACCCAAGCATGGTCCAGTTAATCAAGGCAAGACCCGAGCATGATCCAGCCAGTCAAGGCAAGACCCGAGCATGATCCAGCCAGTCAAGGCAAGGCCTGAGCATGATCCAGCCAGTCAAGGCAAGACGCGAGCATGATCCAGCCAGTCAAAGCAAAATCCGAGCATTCTTTTAGCATCTATCGCAGAAACTGTTCAAAGGTGCCCCCGTTGACTTGAACACAAAATCTAATTCTCTTTGCAAAATGATCGACCGTTTTAAGTAAGATGGCTTTTGGTATCGCTCTACAAGCAATTCGAATCCGTTCGATCATGTCTTCTCTTGTCGTCGGTTCTCGTTCGTACACGACATTTTTTAAGTATCCCCACAAGTAAAAATCAGGAGAAGTCAAATCTGGTGACCGGGTGGGCTATGCAACTAGACCACCTCGTCCGATCCACCCTGCCATTTGATCGAGAAAATTCTTTACGATTTGTGCATAATGTGAGGCGTTTTAGTTGCCGCCGTACTGGTTTCCGTCCCGATGAGCGGGCGGGGCGCGGGGTGGGCTCGCGTGGGGCGCGACTTGATCGCGTACGCGTGGAGGGAACAGGGTGTATTTGTTTTGATGTGTGTGACGTCTCATGGGAGAGTGGCGGGCCCCTTGTGGCCCACCCTCTCTCGTTTCGTGCCGTCTTTCGTGTAGGGCGGTGCCCGCCCGGGCCACTCGGACATATTCCGAGGTTGGGGCCAAGTGGGCGCTGCAGTACGTGTGTGGTATGAGTGAGCGCGTGCATGCGTGCGTACGCGAGAGCGTGCGTGTGTGCGCGGAAAGCGTGGAGGTGGCCGAGACCGCCGGGACTTATTCCCGGGTCTGGGTCCGGCTGCCGTGCGTGTGTGGGGGAGAGTAACTCGACGGCCGGCGACCGCGCCCCGTTCCGAAGCCGCCACTTTGCTCGGTCAAGCAGGCGTGCTGGTCGCCATGGCGGGTAAGGCGATGGAGGGGGGTGTGGCCTCCGTCGCCCCAACTGTCCATGGGGTCCCCTGTGGAGACACCCGGTACGATGTCCCTGCTGTCGGAGGCAGGGGACCCCTGAAAGCCGTGGGAGTCTGGGGCTTGCCTCGCTCACGGTGTATAGGGGGCTGGAGTCCAATGCCCCGGATGATTATTCCCGGGGCCCAAGGCATATGCCGTCTCCCTGGGAGAACTCAGGGCACACCCGGTTGGCTCTCAGCCGGGGGTGGGGGTACACCCTGGACGCAGCCGTGCCGGGCAGCAGGATTTTTTGAAGAAATGTCGGACAAAAGTTTAAACGTGACGAGGACGACGGACGATGACGAGATGGAACGGTGCATTGAGTTTCCGAAGAAGAAAAAGAGGGCCGGGCCTCTCAGTTCCAAGACTGGGGGAAGGGGGACGCGGAGAAGATGCAGGAGTCGCGGTCATCGTTGGCGCTCCCAACTACCTCCCAGGCAACGGAGGGAGGGGGGGCGGACGAGGACTGCGTCATGGTTTGCTCCTCAGGGAAGGAGGAGAGCGAGTCGGAGGAGTACGTTACTCCCAACGCGAGAGTCCAGCGGCGCAGTGCTTCCAGGCTGGAAACCAGGAGGCGCTACCCGAAAGATCCGGTCGCCAGGGCGGCGAAGAAGGAAGCGAACAGATTCCGGAAGAAGGTCCGGAGTCTGGAGACGGAGAGAGAAAGGTACCGGAGAGGTACCGGATGCAAGAGGAGCTGGCGGATTTTATCAAGGGGGGGACTCGTGGCAGACGGTAGAAGTACCGTCCCCCCCCCCCGCGGCAATGAACCTCCTGGGCCTGGAGATCGTATCCAGGCAAATGGAGAAGAAGGAGACGGCAGCCATCGCGAAGGCACTTACCAAGCATGCGGTTGTCGACAACGTGGCGTATGCGTCCCAGAACTTGGCGGGGACGTTCAAGCGCAACCTACGGCTGGCGGCACTGGTAGCGAGAGCGGGGGCAGCGATCCTGTCCAAAAGGATGGGAGATTCTCCCGCCCTGGCGGAACAAAGGTTCGAGGCTCTCCGCCTCAAAGTGGAGAGGCTTGAGAGGGAGGCGCGAGAAAAGAACCGGCTGATTGCGGAGTTCGAGCGTAAATGCGACGAGCCTCGGGAATCCGGGTCCAGATTGATTGCTGGAGTGCCCGCTGGGGGCTCTCGCGGGGCCAGATCCCGCTCCCCCAGAGGGGTAGATAGAGGGGTACGTGCGGTCGGAGGGTTTGGCGCGGCGTCGGCCTCTCCGGAGTGGCTATTCCCTTCCAAGGGGGACTTTGAGGAATATCTAGAGGACGGTACTGGACCAGCTCTCCAAAGGGTATCTCCCATTATAATAGTTGAAATGCCCTGTTCCGCTTTTTGAAAAAAGTCTATTTGAACTTGTTTGTACTTAAAAAAAATAAGTTTTAATCCTTTAGTCCCCCCCACCCCCTCTCTTTTCCCAGCAGCTTAAAAAACCTGTTTTTTGTATCTTAATTTTTTTCTCAGAAGCCTCTCGTCCAAAAAAATCTGAAAAATTGAGTATATAGGAGATGTGTATCGAAATATACTCAAATTTTTTTGGGTTCCTCTAAGATTATCTTCAAAGTCAAAAAAATTCCAAAATGTTTTAATTTCGTATAACTTTGAAACCAAGATGGACACCCACGATTTTTTTTATTCCGAAAACGTATTCTAGTTTGTTTTACAAAGTTCAATGGTTACTCTTAAGTAAATCCCGCGACGTCATCTTCAAAAATACGAAAAACCCCATTTTTCTTGTATTTTTTATTTCTATCTCGGAAATGACGGGCTCAAAAAGTCTAAAACTATTCGTGTATATAGGGGACATACACCAAGATGTACTCAAATTTTTTCAGATTTTTCCAAGGTTTCCTTCAAAGTAAAAAAAATTCCAAAACTCGGTAAGCCCAGCGAGGCACCTCGTGGGGGTCCCGGCTGCCGGGCGGGGCCTGTCGTGGGAAAGGCGCTGGGCCCGAAAGTGGATACCCCAGTGAACGCGCAGAGGACGGAACCCCCGGGGATGGTACCGGCCACGGCGGCGAGCGCTATTGGCGGCGGTCGAGGCCCCGGCAACGGCGATGGAAACGGAGGAGGGGAGGGAGAAGTCTCCGCTCCTACTGGGAGAGTCTCCACTCCCGAAGAGGCAGAGGAGGCAGCAGCTGCAGCGGAAGACGGAGGCGTCGCCTGGGGGGCCCCCATGACCGAGGAGATCATGGAGGTCACCATGGGTGACGCAGAGAAGGAGGCCGGCGCCGGAGGAGCCGAGAGTGACAAGCTGGTATAATGGCGCATCGGCTCCTTCAAACTTAAACTACGCCCGCGGGGCCCAGGACCTCTTTGTCCAGAGTCTCGCGGAGCGTGGATACGGGTTGGGGGTCGCGGCCGAGCCCTATAGGGTTCCGGCCGCCGAGTCCAATTGGTGCAGCGACGCGCGCACCTCGGTCGCGATTGTTTGGGGCATGGGGGGAAGCACGGATCCTCCCCCCCCCGGCCACAAAACTCGGGGACGGACGGGGCTTCATAGTCGCCCGTTGGGGGACCACCATCGTGGTGGGAGTTTATCTCTTACCGAGTTGGGAGCTCCCGGGGGTTGAGGAGAACCTCGAGGAGATGGGCGACTGGGTGAGGAGATTCCCCGGACGCCCGGTCCTCGTGGCCGGGGACTTTAATGCCCACTCGACTCTTTCGAGGGGTTCGAGAAGGACGAATGCCAGGGGCCGAGTGGTCGCCGACTGGGCGGCGGCACTCGGACTCCTGGTAATGAATAGAGGGACGGTGAGCACCCTGATGCGGTGGCAGGGGGAATCAGTAGTGGATATTATGCTGGCGACCCCTGCCGCGCGGAGAATCGGTGACTGGAGGGTCATCTCCGAGGTGGAGACGCTCTCCGACTATTTCTACATTGAGATGGTCGTGGGAGCGAAAGGCCTTTCGGTTGCCGTTCGGGGTGGGCCTCGTCCCACAAAGCGGTGGTCCCTCAACCGGCTGGACGAGGACCGCTTGGTGACGGCCGCCAGGGTCGTCACATGGTCGGGTAGAAGACCGGAGAGGGGTCCCATTGATGATGAGGTGGAGTGGCATCCGAGCCGCGATGGACGCAATTTGCGACGTCGCGATGCCCCAAGCCAGGCCATCTCGGAGAAAGGCCGCGTACTGGTGGACCGAGGAGATCGCCGAATTGAGGCGTGCCTCGGTCCGGGCCAGACGCGGTTTCACGCGAGCCAGACGTCGTGGGGTGGCGGTCCTGGTGGAGCGGGCTTGGGAGTCGTACCGCGAAGCGCGAGGACTCCTGAGCCATCAGGCGGGCCAAGACCGAAGCGTGGGAGGAGCTCCTCCGTTCCCTCGACGAGGATCTGTGGGAGCGCCCATACAAGATCGTGACGAATAAGTTGCGATCGTGGGCGCCCCCCTGACCTCGTCGATGGATCCTGGAGACAGTCCTCGGCGCTCTCTTCCCCGCGGGGGAAGAGGACGTCGGCGCACCGGCGACGCCGGGCTGGCTCCGGGAGTGGGGGATCACACACGAGGAGTTGGGGGACGCCCTCGGGAAGCTTCGGGGCAAGAGGACTGCCCCGGGTCCCGACGGCGTCCCGGCAAGGGTGTGGGTCCTCGTCGCGGGGTTGTTCGCCGACCGGATAAGGGTTTTGTTTGAGGAGTGCCTCAAACGCGGTGTCTTCCCGGCGAGATGGAAGGAGGCCGGCCTTGTCCTCTTGAAGAAGGAGGGCCGGCCTCTGGACCAGCCCTCGGCGTACCGGCCCGTCTGCCTTCTGGACGAGATCGGTAAGACCTTCGAGAGGATTCTCGTGGACCGACTCGTCTGGCACCTGGATTGGGGGGGTGGTCCCGGGCTGTCGGAGGAACAGTACGGCTTCCGCGGGGAGCGGTCCACGGTCGATGCCATGGGCCGTGTGCGGTCCCTCGTAGATGGCGTGCTGGACCGAGGCGGGGTGGCTTTGGGGGTATCCTTGGACATCTCCAACGACTTTAACTCCCTACCCTGGGGGTCGATCGGCAGATCTCTGGCGCAGCTGGAGGTGTCGGTCTACCTCCAGGCGGTGATAGCCCGGGGGCTACCTCTCCGACAGGTGGCTGTTGGTTAGCGAGGCGGACGGGCGGGTGTGCCGAGTGGCAGTGCGGTGCGGTGTTCCGCAGGAGTCGATTTTGGGCCCCTGTCTTTGGAATGTCGCATACGACACGGTCCTGAAGCGGGAACTCCCTGCCGGCTGCAGCGTCGTCTGCTATGCGGACGATACGCTGGTGGTATCCCGCGGGGGGTCCTGGGAGGACGCCGCCCGGTCGGCGGAGGGCGCCGTTAGCACGGTCTTGCGCGCAATTCGAGGCTTGGGCGGCCTCGAGGTGGCGGCCAAAAAGACGGAAGCTGTCTTCTTTCACAGGCGGGAGCCGCCTCCTCGAGGACTGAGCCTCCAGGTGGGGGGGGGGGAGACCGTCCCGATGGGCTCCGAGTTGAGATACTTGGGGCTCACGCTGGATCCGAGGTGGCGCTTCCGTGCACACTTACAAGGGGTGGCTCCCAAGATGGAGAGCATGGCGGCCTCGTTAAGCCGCCTGCAATCCAACCAGGGTGGCCCGAGTGTGGGGGTGCGCCGCCTCTTTCATGGAGTCGTGCGGTCCATAGCCCTATATGGGGCGCCCGTATGGGCGGAGAGGGTGGTCGCGGACCGGTATATTCGTTCGCTCTTACACCGCGCCGAGTGCCGGACCGCGACCCGCATAGTGAGGGGGTACCGCACGATCTCCCATGCGACCACCACCGTCCCGACTGGGGTCCCGAATCGAATTCGCGGCCCTTGCGCACGCCGAGGTATATCGGCGCGTGCAAGGGATGCGGGCGGATCGGGGGGGGGGGCGCTGCTGGAAACGCAGGTCAGGGCGCTGGTGAGGCGTGAGTCTCGACAGTTCGCCCTCGAGAGGTGGTAGGGGAGTTTAGTCCCTGCCGGAAGGCGGGTTGTCGAGGCGATCCAGCCGATCCTGCCTCAATGGGTGGGCAGATCGTGGGGCGGTCTTACATACCGCGTGACACAGGTTCTCACCGGACACAGGTGTTTCGGTGATTACCTGTGTCGCATAGGAAGAGAGCGCACGACTGAGTGCCATCACTGCGGGGACCCGGTGGACTTCGCGCAGCACACCCTGGCCGAATACGCGGCCTTTGGGATGCAGCGCGGAGCCCTAATTGAGAAGGTAGGTGTGGATCTCTCCCTTCCGGCTGTGGCAGCGGCCATGGACCGGGAGAGAGAGGCCTGGGCGGCGGTCGTCTCCTTCTGCGAATCAGTGATGCTTGCGAAGAAGACGGCCGAGAAGGAGAGGAAGGGCGAGGACGAGCCGGGCCGCGGGAGAGCGCGGCGGCGTCGTCGTCGGAGGACGCCCCCTCCGGTAAACATCTTCTAACCCGGCGGGGCGGGATGATCCCGCGAAAAGCGCTCGGGATTATCCCGTCCTTCCGGCTTGCGAGGAGCGTGATGTCACGCCAATAGGGGCTTTGGGGGAGGAGTAACCCTCCCCCCCATTTGCGGGTTTACCCGCCGGATTTGGGGCAACGGGGAGGTAGTGTCCCCCGTCACTGGCATGCGGGAAGAGGGCTGGAAGAGGCCCCGCCTCTGGGGGCGCGCCTTGGAAGTAGTAAGAAAGTGCGTGCCCGGGCGCGCCCCCTACAGGGGAGAGAACGGACACTCGTGGAGATTTAGTGGGTATACGGACGGCATTCAACCGGGGGGAGGGACTAGCCCTCTCTCTGAGTCTGGGAGTCCCACACTCCCCGCCATTGCACCGGCGGGGGTTGGTGCGTAACGCATTCCTCCTCGTTACCAAAAAAAAAAGTTAAGTTTTAAGGGTGAAAGAAAAACTTCTATGACAATTCCAACTTCGGATTCAGCGGGTCAAAATACATAAGGATATACTGGTCTAGTCCGTCGGACAGACCACTTTTTTTTTGTGGGGCCGTGTAATTATTACTTACTCTAGCTTGACTAATAGTAAACTTATCATCATTCTCATTTACTCTATAAACATTTATAGCTATATCTAAAAGATCTTCATATTTTTTTATATTTTTTCTTGCAATTTGTACTGAGTAGTTCATATCTAAAATTTCATACCTCGATATATCATAATTGGAAAGTGTTCAAAATCGAATTTAGCAAATTAGGCTAGAAGGCTCTTCGGCGGAGCTGTTTTTCGCCATACGACCTTTCCGCCCCTTGATCTCGAGGAATGTACAAACAATAAAAGCCAAACCAACAGCCGAAACAAAAGCGGGACTCGTTCGGCAAAAACAGCTGATCAAGCGCTAGCCCATTTCGCGCAGCTCAGCTGATTTGACCTACCTGGCCAAAACAGCTGAGTCTTTTGTTTCGACACTAGTAAGCCACTAGAGTGGAGCGAAAGATCGAGAAAAACAAGAAGACTTTAAAAGCGCCAATCTTCCGCCTTCTCGGGGCATTGCGCTTCCAAATTTCGTCGGACCACTCGAATCGGAATCGTTCTTCATTTTCCGTTGCTTGCGGTTCGCCTGCTTGGGCGAAGAAAAAATATTCGCTGTCTATCCGTCGCTTCGCGGAAATCTGGCTTCGACGTAAACAGCCTTGCCTTTCGTTCGAGTTCTTGCAATACGCTTAAAAACGACGACGCTGTCTAGCCGCGCTCGGGCTTCCCCAACTTTTTGTAACGCGAAGTCACGCGTGTCAATCCAGCGAACGAAAAACGGGACTGCTCTCGATTAATGTGAATTGTCTTAAATATATGTCAAAGAAAACTAATCGGGAAAGTTTACTCTAATCCGACCATTCTTATTCGAACCTTTCGCGAAAGCACAAACAGAAGATCTTTCAGTATGTTTATCAACAGGATTAATTATACTTTCTAACGCATACTCAAAGCATCTGAGATCTTCATGTTTCTCACATTTAAATTTATTAGTTTTAGTATTGTTAACATTAATGCAGCATTTTTTTGCTATAATATAATTGGGTAATTTAACATAAGTTCCACCTCGAAGAGAGATATGTTTATAAGACTATAAATCAAGTTGAATAACTGTGAAACACATATTGGTATTTTTTGCATTAAAGTTAGAAAATTTATTTAAAATGTTCTGATGCGTAGATTCTATTACATCTGAAATTAAATCTTCGGATAAAATATGTTTACTATTACTATGAATGTGATGTTTCGTTAAACCAATTACATTACCACATAAATCCAATTTTTCATATTGTACCAATGCTAGTAGTTTACAGTTACAGCTTTATGTTTTCTAAATCTAGTTCGTATTTTATCTTCTACGTATGGTTTGGTTTTGCTAAGAAATACACTTAAATCAGAATTATTTTTATCAGAATAAAACGTATAATCAACAACCATGTCGTTCCAAGCACCATTGGCTCTTACAACTTTTATTTCTTCTTCATCATCAAGCCTAGAGAGTACTGGTAATTCCTTAAAGTCCTTTGATTTATTTATAATTTTATCTTTTCTTTTTCTTGGTTGATAAAAAACATCATCATTATTAAAAGGAAAAATTTTAAAGCTTCTTGTTAATATGAAGTTAATAAGATCTGACTTGTTTCTATATTTATTATAACTATCCAAAGCATTATCTTTTGCATATTTTTGTAAATCAGATAATTTCATTTGGCTTAAGTGTTTTTCAATTGAAGACTCCATTTATTTATAGAAAAATTTATCAATATTTTTTTTATTACTTTTAGTTCAAGTCAAATTCTTAATTCAAAGTTAATGATACTCTTAGTTCAGAGTTAACATTCTGAAATTTTATAAAGTTGTGAATGCAGTTCATCATTTTCTTGTAATATTTTA
The DNA here is from genome assembly GCA_928718305.1 of Tetramorium bicarinatum. Classification (NCBI taxonomy): domain Eukaryota; kingdom Metazoa; phylum Arthropoda; class Insecta; order Hymenoptera; family Formicidae; genus Tetramorium; species Tetramorium bicarinatum. The sequence continues at coordinate 3,240,412 of OV788323.1, forward strand.
TTAATAAATTTATCTAATTTTGTATACCATTGTAGATTCAAATGTTTAGGCATGTATCGTTTTTGAACTTCTTTACAACATACACCACAAATAATTTTTTCATTTTTAAATTTTCTTTTACATTCATAACATGTGTAACCAATTCCATATTTGAAATTTGTTGCTTTAACAAAGTCAGAATGTGGTTTAGTGATTTGACGTGTAGTACATTCTCTCTCCATTTTATTATGGACAATTTTATTAAGTTAATAAAATAATTAATTGTGTGCAAAGGATAAATAGATATTGAACTGAAATCTCAAATTTAATATTGTTTTTTTTTATTAATTAGATCCTTCTTATTTATCCATTTGTTATGTGTATTATCGAAGCCTAGCCATTTAACATAAACTTTATTTTCTTTCCTTTTTAATATTTTTTCAACTAAATAGATGTTAGATGGAATTTTAGTTTTTTTGTAATTCTTGTTCATAAAATGTTCCTTTAATCTCTTCACTTTTCATATCTTTAATATGATAATATGGAAGTATATTTTTAAAAATTTTATTGATTATAGTAGTAGTAGTAGTAGTTTATTAAACCCTTTTCGGGGTACACAGGGACTCCCGCTCCCTTTACAATTTCATCTCTTCTTTCCTTCCTCGCTCCTCCACACTATTCTCTCTCTCTCTCTCTCTCTCTCTCTCTCTCTCTCTCTCTCTCTCTCTCTCCCCCTATTCCTCTCTCTCTCATATTTCGCTCACTACTCTCGCCTTTACATTTTTTCACATTCTTTCTCCTTTTCTATCCGACCTGACCTTCTCTGGCCGATACATTCTAAAGTCCTTTCCCTTTTCGCACCTCTCCTATCCCTTTCTCACCACTCTCTCTTTTCTCTCTCTCACTCACACCTCTCTCTCTCTCTCTTTCTCTCTCTCTCTCTCTCTCTCTCTCTCTCTCCCTCTTCCTCTCTCTCTCATATTTCGCTCACTACTCTCGCCTTTACATTTTTACATTCTTTCTCCTTTTCTATCCGACCTGACCTTCTCTGGCCGATACATTCTAAAGGTCCTTTCTCTTTTCGCACCTCTCCTATCCCTTTCTCACCACTCTCTCTTTTCTCTCTCTCACTCACACCTCTCTCTCTCTCTCTTCGCCTTTACATTTTCACTCCTCGCCCATTCACTTCTCTCCATTCTCTCTCTCCCTCTCATACTTCGTTCTCTTAAGCCTACTTCCGCCTCTACATATATACCTTTCTTTCCTCCTTCTTCTCCCGACCTGACCTTCGCTGGCCATTACATACTAAGCACCCTCTCCCTCCCCTCTCTCTTATCTCCGCACTCCTCTCACCCTCTCTCCTCTCCCTTTTTTCACTGCGCTCTCCTCTTCCTCTCCCCTACCTTACGCCTTCGCTCTCCACTCCACTCATCCTTTTCTCTCCCTCCTCATCCATTTCTCGCTCTCCATTCTCTCTCTCCCTCTCATACCTCGTTCTCTTAAACCTACTTCCGCTTTTACGTATGTACATTTCTTTCCTTCTTCATCTCCCAACCTGACCTTCGCTGGCCATTACATACTAACCGCCCTCTCCCTTCCCGCATTCCCTCCCCCCTTCCCCACGTTGCCAAAAGGTTTTCTCTCCATCTTCTTACCGCCCTTAACGATCTCTCATTCCCCAATCCATCTCCTTCCTGCCCCTTGGCGCCGTCTCTCTCTCTCTTCCTCCTCCTTGCTTCCTCCTCCCTCCTTCCTCACCTCTTTCTCCACTCCTTCCACCCTCCTCTCCCCTCCTTCATCCTTCCTTCTTCTTCTCTTCCTCGCTCTCCTCTGCTTCCTGATGCTCTCCTGCCTTCCCGCTCCTTTCCCTTTGTTCGCTTCCTGTTGCTCCCTCCGCTTTCCGGTGCTCCTCCTTCTTTCCCGCTCCTTCCCTTTGTCCGCTCCCTATTGCTCTCCTCACTCCACTCTCCAACCTCCGCTTTCTTCGTTTCCTCATGTCCTCCGGAGTCAGTCTCTCGTTCCTTCTCGAACCTCTATCGTTCTCATCTGCTCTCCTCCCGGTCCACCCTCCACTGTCGTACTCCCTCCACTCCTCTTTACTCTCTCACCTTTTTCCGCTTCTCACTTTTCACTTCCTCCTAACCTCTCCTCACCCTCTTCCGTCTCTACCGATCCGCCAGTCTACCGTCGCTCCGTCGATCTGCCCTCGCACCGCCATTCGCCACTTCTTCTCTCTTGCATCATCTGCTCCATGCTACACGTCCCGGAGCGAGAACTTCCCGATCGATCCTCTCTATTCCTCCATTCGATCCATCGATCACCCGCCGATCCGTCGATCTATTCTCGCTCCGCCAATTGCCACTTCTCTTTCTCTGCGCCATCTATTCCACTCTACTTATCCCGGTGCGAGAACTTCTTGATCGACCCTCTCATTTTCTCCATTCGATCCATCGTTCCGCTGCCGATTCGTCGATCCGTCCTCGCTCCGCCAATCATCTCCTCTCCTTCCTTGCTCCAACTACACCACACGTCCCAGTGCGAGATCTTCTCGGTCGACCCTCTATGTTTCTCCAATCCTTCGTGTCATCCTCCTTCTTGCTTCCTTCCCAACCTTACTCCGAAACTTCAACTCCTTCTCACATCTCCTGTCCTTGCTCCTCAACCTTCCCTCCAATTGCTCATCTTCCTCTCTTCCTCCTTCACCTTTCCAGCACACCCACTCCCTTTACTTTCACTTAACTCACTCCCAATTCTCCTATCTATCCAGACACTACCTCCCGACCATCCACACCCTCCGCCATCTTTCCGGAAGCTCAATTTTATTGATTATAAATATTTCTATTAACCAATTAGGTGTATATCCTTTTTCAAACATATGTTTTAATTTATTAATTCTTACATTACCACCAACTTTAAATTTCATGTTGGGAGATTGACTTAAACTTTTTGAATTACTAAATCTTTCAGACACGCCCCTTAGGTTAAGTCCTTCGGACGCGTCCTTTGGATTTACAAGGAGAGGTCGCATCTGACTCTTCACCGATTTTGATCACCTTTTTTGTGGTGAATGTATATGTGTTATAGTTAAGCCCTGCAAGAGCTTTTCATCGAATGCGCCTTGTAAGAAAAGTTTTTTATTTAAAAAAATTCAAGCGATTGGTAGAATAGTTTATAAGGACGAAAGAAATCGGCTTTATCGATCAGTGCCGTATGGTGCGGTGAGTGAGCGACTAATAATGGTGAGAGCCTCGGTTCAAAACCTGCACTGCCAAATTTTTTTTTTAATATGTACGATTTTTTTTTAAACATTTTATGTGTATATGTAATATGTATTATTTGTTACGAGTAAATAAACATTTAATATATATTTATTGTTATACGCATATATCTTTATTTTTATTTTTCTTGATAAAATAATAAAACTAACAAAATATTTTTACAAAGAAATATTTTTATTTTTATTTTTAAAGATTTATACATTCTCTAAAAATAATAACGTAACATAAATATTTCTTACATATAGCATATCTTATGAATGCACACGCTGTACAATCTTTATAAAAGACCACATGTGTATCCTTACGTTATTATTTTTAGAGAATGTATAAATCTTTAAAAATAAAAATAAAAGTATTTCTGTGTAAAAATATTTCGTTAGTTTTATTATTTTATCAAGAAAAATAAAAATGAAGATGTATGCGTATAACAATAAACATATATTAAATGTTTATTTACTCGTAACAAATAATACATATTACATAAACACATAAAATGTTTAAAAATATTGCACATATTAAAAAAAAATTTGGCAGTGCAGGTTTTGAACCGAGGCTCTCACCATTACTAGTCGCGCGCTCACTCACCGCGCCATACGGCACTGATCGATAAAGCCGATTTCTTTCGTCCTTATAAACTATTCTACCAATTGCTTGAATTTTTTTAAATAAAAAACTTTTCTTACAAGGCGCATTCGATGAAAAGCTCTTGCAGGGCTTAACTATAACCCATATATATTCACCACAAAAAAGGTGATCAAAATCGGTGAAGAGTCAGATGCGACTTCTCCTTGTTAATCTATTTATAATAATAGACTTGGTGTCATTCCTATAGTTCTATGCTTTCTATTGTTATAAATGTGAATTAAGTTCGATAATATATTGTTGCGCGCTGCGGCAGCCCGTTACACTCTCGGCCGCGCGAGACGGTTGACGGGTCGATCGATGATATCGATCGGCCGGTTATCAAGAGAATGCGTTGCTGTTTACGACGAGCTATCATTTGGGCAGATTCACGCAGGACTCCTCTCGTGGAGGACGCGTTACGGTTACGAATCTTTGTATTTCGTTTCTGTTAATAAAATTAGTGTTCCCTACTTCCCGGCTTCTCTCTTTCTTTGCGGGCGCGTCCCGCGAGTGCCTGAGAGTGCGAGTGCGTTCCGAGCTCGGATCGTGCGCCGAAGCGAATCGTCGTCTGAGTGCGACGACGCAACCGATCGGCGGTGGCGTAACATTTTGGGGGCTCGTCCAGGATCGGCCGAGCTATGGAAACCGAGGCAGCCCCAGCTGCGGGAGACAGGACCCGTACGGCGGCTAAACGGAGGCGTTCGGGAACGCCGGAGCACACCCCGGAATTGACTCTACATGCCCTGATGCACGAACTAAAAGAGATGCGAGAGGATCGCGAACGGATGCGCGTGCAATTCGAGGAGACGCTGCGTCTCCATGACGTCGAGCTTCTTCGTCTACAATCTCAGATAAGTCGCTCTAATAATATTCCGCCCGAGACTAGCGAGCGTAGTGCGAACGAGCGTGGCACGATTTTCGCGTTCGGACAGGCGCGTGAGGCAGGGGAGGCTAGCGAGCGTAGCGCGAATGAGCGTGGTACGGTTTTCGCGTTTGAACAGGCGCGTGGGGCAGGGGACCCTGTCTTAGGTTATAAACTCAAACCTGATACTTTCGATGGGTCCGTTCCGTTGCGGGAATTCTTCTCGCAATTTAATTTGATCACGTACGCGAATCATTGGGACGAAGCGGCGAAGATCGTCGCGCTAGCCTCGTGCCTCCGAGGAACGGCCCGTTCGGTTTTGGAGTCCGGAGAAAATCTCTCTAATTTGAATTACGCGGAGCTGACAGCGAAGTTAGAGTTGCGTTTTGAAGAGGGGCACCTCTCCCAAAGCTATTACTCGCTGTTTACCAGCCGAAAACAGAAGTTCGTAGAAGATTATGCTACGCTGGGCTCCGATTTGGAGAGGCTCTCGCGCCTGGCCTATCCGTACGCGGTTCGAGATAAAATCACTTGCTCGCAATTTGTATCAGCTTGCAGAAGGGTTCCTGAAGAAAACCCTGCAGTTAGAGGAAATCACCTCGCTTAGAACCGCAGTCGAAAGAGTGAAAGTGGTAAAAATGTTCCAAGGGGAAAGTTATACAGGAAGGAATCGTAACGGAAAATTTTTCCGTAAAAATGAGGGAGTTCTCGAAAAGGAAAAATTAAATCGGGAGAAAAGAAAGGAGAAAAGCAAAAGCGGAAAGAAGGGGAATAAAATCAACCCAAAAAAGTATTGATTGTGCGGGAAGTTGGGGCACTTCCAGAGTGAGTGTCCCAGTAAGAAGGAAAACAAGGATTAGTTGATCTCGGCGGGGAGAGGTCAACTTGCGCGAATGATTCCCCGGGAATTAGGCGTTTCACTACCAGAAATGTTTCAAAATTTTCAGAGAATTTTTCTTATATTGGAAATTTAGACGGAAAAAAATGTGTTTTCAGAATAGACACGGGCTCGGACGTTTCTGTTGTTAATAAAAGGATTGTGCAAGAGGGAGGAAAGCGGTTTACGGTGTCCGGGTGTAAGTTTAGATATCTTACAGGAAAGAATGTATCCATCGAATTCGGGGTTAACACAAAGGTGAAGCTAGGGGAATTTTCTTTGGAACTTTCAATGTGTCCGAAATTTCGGACGATTGTCTTTTAGGGATGGATTTTCTGAGGAAAATTAATCTTGAGAAAGTCTTTGATTTTTTTTCGGGGCACCTTTTATTTGCCGAAGAATCACGCAAGCGGAAAATATTTCCGAGAAGTTTTCTCCCCTTTTGGAGGGAATCTTTATGGAAAACTCGAATAACCTTTCGGATTGTGAACAAAAAGTTTTTACTGAATTTATTCAAGAATTTCGGGATGTATTTTCGGACAAGATTATTGCAGGTAATTGTGATAGCATTGAACATGTGATTAATGTAAAAGATTCTCTCCCAATCAAGCAGGTCCCACGAAGAATCCCTTATCATATGAGAGAGGAAGTAAACAGTATAATCGAGGACATGAAAAAGCAAGCAGTTATTGAGGAATCACAAAGCCCTTGGATTTCACCCGCAGTCGTGGTTAAAAAAAGGATGGAACAATTAGATTCTGCGTGAATTATAGAAAATTAAATGACGTAACGTTAAAAGATTCCTATCCTCTCCCAAGAATAGATGATATCCTCGATCAATTATCAGGTAACTGTTGGTTTTTCATGTTAGATCTTAAAAGCGAATATTGGCAGGTGAAAATACATCCCAATGATAGAGAAAAGACTGTTTTCTCTATTGGTAGCGGCCTTTGGCAATTTACGGTTATGCCTTTTAGATTGTGTAACGCCCCCGCGATATTTCAGCGCTTAATGGAAAAAGTTCTTCATGGATTATTATTTAAAAATTGTCTAGTATACCTTGACGATGTTATCATTTTTGGAAAAAGTTTTAACGAGATGGTCGAAAATTTGAAAAAAGTTTTTCTACGATTGCGAACTTCAAATTTGAAAATCATTCCTAAGAAATGTATTCTTTTTGCGAAAGAGGTAAAAAAGCTAGGACATGTTGTTTCCTCCGAGGGCATTACAACAGATCCTGAGAAAATCTCTGCAGTAAGGGATTGGCCAACACCCCACACTAAGAAGCAACCAAGAAGTTTTCTCGGATTTTGTTCCTGTTATAGAAAATTTGTGAGGGGTTTCTCCTCTATAGCTAAACCCCTTTTTGCCCTTACAGAGAATAAAGTCAAATTTACCTGAGAAGAAAATTGTCAGAGGGCTTTTGAAGAATTAAAATGCGTGTTGTCTTCTTCTCCGATTCTTTCTTTTCCTGACGGGTAGGGAGAATTTATTGTTGATACAGATACTTCTGGTGTTGGGATAGGTGCGGTCATATATCAGAGACAGGGGAAAGAGGAAAAGATCATTGCTTATTATAGCCGCGCATTGAATAAAGCCGAAAGAAATTATTGCGTGACACGCCGCAAACCGCTTTTGGCAACTGTCGATTCTCTAAAATCTTTTCGCCACTTCTGGGGCGGAAGTTCATAATTCGCTCAGACTATGTTTCTTTGAAGTGGCTAATGTCCTTTAAAGATTTGGAGGGACAATTGGCTTGCTGGTTGGAGAGATTCTAACAATTTGAATTTACGGTTGTTCATCGAAAGGGCTTGTCCCATAAGGGAGCGTCCCAGATGCGCACAGAATAAATTGGACACAGCAGATTGAATGAATCGGACACAGTGTCGATGGGACACAGTAGGAAACGGACACACGGTGGTTGCAATCGGATACAGTGACAATCGGACACAGTTTCGATCGGACACAGTGTCGATTGGACACAGTGTCGAACGGACACAGTATCGATCGGACACAGTAGGAAACGGACACACGGTGGTTGCTATCGGACACAGTGACAGTCGGACACAGTATTGATCGGACACAGTGACAATCGGACACAGTTTCGATCGGACACAGTGTCGATCGGACACAGTGTCGATCGGACACAGTGACAATCGGACACAGTTTCGATCGGACACAGTGTCGATCGGACACAGTGGCGACCTGGACATCCCGGTTGACGGGGGTCGCCTGGCACGGTCCCTACGCGTGCCCCGGTGCCGCCGAACCTGTTGGTTCTTGTGGCGCACCTCTGTGTCGTGATCTTCGCGATCTGGATACCCTGGTTGACGGGAATCATCTGTCACGGTCCTTACGCGTGTCGAATCGTGTGGTGTCAAATAGAGCGATGTCGAATCGTAGACACTGTGTCCGATCTACACTGTGTCCGCTCGACATTGTGTCCGATCGGTACTGTGTCCGATCGGTACTGTGTCCAATTGCAACCACCGTGTGTCCGTTTCCTACTGTGTCCCATCGACACTGTGTCCGATTCATTCAACCTGCTGTGTCCGATTTATTCTGTGCGCAACTGGGACTCATTCTCCCATAAGAACGCGGATGGTTTATCGAGACGGGAATGTGACATAGAAAATTGTCAGTATTGTGCAAGGGTAGAAAGAAAATCCTTTGAGAGACAAGAAGAAGTTATCGCTCGAATCTCTCTCGAGACTGATAATCTGGAGCTCTGGCGAAAGGAACAAAGAGAAGATCCAGACATTTCTTTCTTTCTTCGAGCCAAAGAGATAGGTGTTCGCCCCTCTCGTTCTGTAATGGTTTCAAAAGATACTTTTTCGCGCATTTATTGATCGTATTGGGATGTTCTTTTTTTGAAGGATGGTGTGCTTTATAAAAAATGGAAAGCACCCAATGTAAAATTTGTTCATTTTCAGTTCCTCGTTAATCGTTCCTCGCAGCTAAGTAAAGAGGATTTTAAAGAGGCTCACGACTCCATTTCTGGTGGACACATACGTTTATTCAATACGCGTGTATAATTTGGGGTGAATAAGACCCTGGGAAAGTCGTAGACGATTCTATTGGGTTACTTATAAATAGGACGTGGAGGACTGGTGCAGATCTTGTTGTACTTGTGTGGCGAAAAGAGGTCCCTCAGACAAAGGGAAATCACCTCTTCAAGTTTATAATGTTGGTAGTCCTTTCCTGAGGGTACAAATGGACTTGGTCCTCTTCCAAGAACCGAATCTGGGAATAGATACTTGCTTGCAGTTGTCGATTGTTTCACGAAATGGGTGGAGATCTCCGCTACAGTTCTCGATCTAATATTTCTTACTTTCCCAGTAAGAAATATTAGATCGAGAACTGTAGCGGAGATCTTCGTAAACGAAGTTGTGTTCAGACATGGAGTACCTTCAGAAATTCATACGGATTAAGGAAGAAATTTCGAATCCAGACTATTCGCAGACTGAACCTTCTTGGGATCAGAAAAACAAGGACAACTCCGTTGTACCCTCAGTCAGAGGCCAGGTTGAGCGTCAACATCAAACAATAATAAATTTCCTGGCTAAGTACATCGCAGAAAATCAGAAAGACTGAGATAAGTGGATCCCTATGTTCCTCCTAGCCTATAGATCTTCGAAACATGCGATCACAGGTCTCAACCCAGCAGAGTTATATTACGCAAGAGATGTTAGGCTCCCGTTAGATTTACTGCAAGGAAATCCTCCAGGGCTCTCAGAGTAAGAATCGCAGTCTGTTGGAAATTACGTAGAGAATCTGAGGGAAAGATTGGGAAAAATTCATGCAAAGGTGAGGGAAAGGATGTCGTTAAGGTCTTCTAGAATGAAAGCCTATAATAAATGGCCAGGCAAGTTTCTTTTGAAGAGAGACAGAGGGTTTGGTTGTTCAATCCTCAGAGAAAGAGGGGAGGGCCCCTAAACTTCAGAGCAATTGAAAAGGACCGTATATGATAGTTAAAAAACTTAGCGATGTAGTCTTTTGCATCCGGAAAACTCTTCGGCATAAGAAAAAGTTCGTATACGCGGATCGGTTAGCTTCTTAGAAAGGCGTTCGAACTAGGTCTTGGCGCGGGGGAGGAGCCCATTAAAAGTCGAGTCATCTACCATTTTATTTGCTTTTGCGGTTTTTACGTGATGTTCTTTTTTACAGTTACCCAAGGGGAGAAGCCCAGAAGGAAGAAGTCCGAAGGCAGGAACGGCCGAAGGAAGAAGCAACTTCGGCTTGTTAGGGTGGTCTGGACGAACCCTTCTCCTCTGAATGGGAAGATTTTCTTTTTTTTTTTAGGGAAGATCGCCTTTCCCACGGTTTTGATCTGTGGTTTTCCGTTGGAACGTTGGGCAAATGCCAAGGTGGAGGCTTGGAAAGTCGTCAAGATGTTGGGTCCACAGTTGATAACATTTCCCCCCCTTGCCTGAGGAATGAAGAATGAAGCTCATAAGTAAAAAAGCGCCAAGCTCGCAAGGCTCAAGATGGAAGGGGAGCACGAGCGGCGAAATAGGCAGAAACTTGCCTGACGGAGACGCAGCCCGGTAACCCTTGCGCTACGCCTAGGGGAGGGCAGGATAGCGTCATGGATTGAGGAATTTCCTTCCTGAGGAAGGAAAAGAAAACCTGCAAACTGCCTCCCTGATTGTCGGGATGACAATCTGGAAGAGGGGGGGGGGGTGTTGCGCGCTGCGGCCGCCCGTTAGACTCTCGGCCGCGCGAAACGGCTGACGGGTCGATCGATGATATCGATCGGCCGGTTGTCAAGAGAATACGTTGCTGTTTACGACGAGCTGTCATTTGGGCAGATTCACGCAGGACTCCTCTCGTGGAGGACGCGTTACGGTTACGAATCTTTGTATTCCGTTTCTGTTAATAAAGTTAGTGTTCTCTACTTCCCGGCTTCTCTCTTTCTTTGCGCGCGCATCCCGCGAGTGCCTGAGAGTGCGAGTGCGTTCCGAGCTCGGATCATGCGCCGAAGCGAATCGTCTGAGTGCGACGACGCTACAGATCGACGGAGGCGTAACAATATCAATCCACTTGTAATTACCTTGTACACTGAATTGTTTCCACATTAATTCCTTTAGTGATCTATTAAATCTTTCAACAATTGCAGCTTTTTTATCATTATATATGGAATAATGATTAATTTCATTTTCTTTCATGAATTTTTAAAAATCTTTATTATAAAATTCTTTTCCATTATCAGTTTGTAGATTTTTTGATAGTTTATGATAAGAGGTTTTTGAAACAAACACTCATTGCTTTAGATACATTTTTTCCAGTTTTATTTTTAACAGGAATTGCCCAAGCAAATTTGGGAAAAGTATCAATAACTGTTAATAAATATTTATATCCCTAGTTTTTGATGTTCCTTTCAAGTTACCTGAAATCATTTCAACAAGATCAGCCTGCCAAAGATCATCAACTCTTAATGTAATAGTAAATCTTCTTGGATAATTTCTTCTTGCCGGTTTGTGTAATTCATTAATAATATCGGTTTTACTAACTTTTTCAGACTCTGGGCATTTTTTAGGTTTCATTTGTGAAGGAATAACCATTTAGCTTCATTTGTTTTAAGTACTTTTCACGTGGAAAGTATTTCAAATTTTTTATAAAATCTTTTTCACGTAAGTGAATTTCTTTTTCAGATATTTGCTTAGCCTCAAATAAATGTAATAATTCACAATAAAAATTAAATGACAATTTATATTCTTCAATCCTATCTATTAATTTTAATGATGTTTTAAATTCATTATCTTTCAATATAACATTTCATAATATTTCAATTATAACAGATATGGCACTTATTGCAAATAATGTAACAGCAATATCTGATAAACTTGATGCCGCTAATATTGTTTTACTAACAAGTAACCCTACCTTTCTTTGATTCGCCGATTTTAATGAAACTCAGTATATTTGTAGATTAGCCAAAAATAATAATAAGACACATATTTTTTTATATCGGCAATGGTGCAACTTTAAGGGTGAAAACTACCCCTTATCTCCTTAAGCACGATTAATTGATTTATTGCATTTACGCTCATGGTATTGAAACTATTTCTGTTTTAGAAATAATAAACGAGTTTTCGTCGCTGAAAGCATCTGAAATACAATGTAAAAATTATAGAATTCAAAATGGCGGATCCAATATGGCACCAGCACATTGTGTTAATTACGACAGTATTATCTCGCTCTTTGCCGAACCCAGGAATAATCGACGAGGAGGTGGCGAGAGCTATTCCTATTTCGTTTTTTGGTTTGTTTTTATTTTATTATTTTTTACTTTTTTATTTTTATTTATATTTTATTTTAAAAAATTTTTTTTATTTCTCTGAAATTCACTTCTTACACCTTATATATCTTACAAAATGTATACAAATATATATCGCGTATGTATACTTGCTGTATTAGTTCTCCAACTGCCGCAAGATGGTGCGCACTGAATTTGCGCACCACCTTGCGGCAGTTGGAGAACCACTATTACGTTGAATTTGCTTTCTGGCACAGAAGTGTATACATACAGGCACGCGATTGTCCCAAATGACGATCGGATTTGTCCTTCTGTTTATTCTAGCATATTTGTGCTAGTAGTAAAATGGCACTAAATCCAAAGAATATTTTGTAATTGTTAGCAATGGCCTTTGATCAACCGCAATATGATTTTGAATCTGTTATCATCGAAGATGAAAAAAAATTCAGTTACCAATTAGAAAGTCTAATAAAAGATACAATCCCTACAGGATAGGTCTTACATCGTTTGTGTCAAATTTGCCATATACATATAGAGCAGGAGACACCTGACTACTTTCTCACCCGAGGAAAAATCTAAAAACTCACCTCAAAACTCTTTGTATATAAAAACCTATAGTACTTTAAGTTTTGAAGAAGCTAGTATTATTCCAGATGCCATTCCAATTCAAGAAAGTGATGATGACAATTTCATTCTTGATATTACAAATTCTAATTCATCTACGGAATGTACAGAATACGATGAAGAATACAAACGAAAAGTTATTGAATTTTGAAAATCAGGAAAACGATATAAATTAAAATTTACAACGGTCCAATCTAGATTTAAATGTGTTAAATCAAAGCAACAACTGTAAAAAAAGAAATGGAAAAAAGAAATTTTAGAAGGTGAAAATGCGCGCGAAAAATTAAAAAAAGTTTCAGAATATGTATTAATTCAATTTAAAGACGCTGTACAAAAATCATTACCAATTCATGATTTAGATATTCGCAGATGGCCTTTAAATGCGAGAAATAAACTTCAATTATCGGTAAATTTTTTTAAGGCATCTGATAAATGGATTTATAATTTCAAACAGAAACATCGCATCGTTTCTCGAAAAATAAATAAATTTATAACGCAGAAAACATTAACAGATATTAATAAACTAAAAATAGAGACTAATAACTTTGTTGAAAAGGTAAAAACAGAAATTTCTCTAGTTGGAGTGGAGAATGTTTTTAATTCTGATCAATCGAGCTTCAATTTAGAAATGCACACAGAACGTACTTTATCTTTTAAAGGACATCAAAAAGTTGAAACAATCACTCAATCTACGAACTTTATGATTCATAGCTATACAATTCAGCCCATTATATCGGCAAATGGTTCTCTTTTGTCACCGCTATTAATTATTTTACAAGAAAAAGATGGAAAATTTGGACCTCGAGTAGAATTAAATCTTTTTAGATCGGAAAATGTTTTTGTATTAGCTTCAAGTTCAGGTAAAATGACGACAAATCTGGTAAAAGAATGGTTCACAAATGTTTATCTTCCTAATTGCAACGATAATAGTGTTTTGCTTTTAGATTCATGGAGTGGCCAAAATTCGAGAACATTTGAAATAATGAAATTAACAAAAAATGTTAAAATTTTAACAATTCCTGCTGGAACGGCTGGGATGATTCAACCTCTCGATGTTTTCGAGTTCAGAATTTGGAAAAATTTTATCAAACATTTTTCAGATACAATTATTATGTATGAGTACGATGTAAATTTACATTTACGAAATAATATTATCAAACTTCAATCACTAATTTATTGTTACGTCCGTAGACTCCACGATTTCTTCCATTCGCGAAGCATAAACGGAAATAGCAAATAAGTCACCGAGCGCGGTCTGATGAAAGAGTCAAACGCGGTCTCAATGATCCCTTGTCTAAAAAACTTTTCGTCAACGTCCCTTTGTCCCATGGAGGCACGTGTTATTACTTCTGAAAAGCGATCTCAATAAATATCCCAAATCTAGACAGCGACATGGAGAAAAATTGATATCTCCATAATTAATTGCTCTGAGAAATAGTTGCGAGCCTTGTGCACTGCTTCCCTGATTCGGCCAATAGAAAGCCGAAAAATTGCAAATCTCCTTATTTGGAGACCGTTATCTATGTCGCACCGCCAATCAAATTAAATCACGCGAAAATTGGGAAGGACCACCTCCCCTAAAAATTCGCTATAAAAAGGGCGACTCGGCGACTCCGCGGCAATTCGATCCGCAGTCAGTAACTATTTTATATTGCGCGACTCTTCGTAATTGCAAGGAGTGCACAAGTTACGGCTAGTTCGCAGCCGCGAGTTCACTTTTCATGAAGTCAGCGCTTCTAAGTCCTACATCACCCGAGCTCTTCTACAAAAATAAGTCCTTTCATTTTGACCATATTCTTTTCCCCGGTATTTAACGCGAGTGGATCGTAGAGTCATACAGAACCTCGTTCTAGTGTCGGGTAACCCAGTAGAAGACGATGATAGCATTTATAGCAAAGAAACTGAGAAATTCGAGCAGAGTGACTGTAGTGAAAGCGAGTGTAGTGAAACCGAAACGACATCCACCGACGAAAGTGACTACGAGCCACCCGCTAACAAGGGGAGGTCGCAGCTGACCCCCCACCGATTTGGATCTCCTTTCACGTGGTGAATCTGTATGGTGAGTATATACGTCTCGTAAAAGGGTTTTATTGAATGCGCCTTATAAATAGTATTTTTTTATGTTTAAAATTTCGGCCATTTGGCCGCGATCGATAGTGTAGGTTATGAGACCAAAAGTTAGCCGTATTATCGATCAGTGCCGTGTGGCGTAGCGAGCTGGCGCAAGGATTAATAATGGCGAGGACGCTGGATCGAGACCACTAGTGTCAAACTTTTTTTTTATGTGCGTATAACATCTTGTTTACGATGGTTACGATTCGCATATACCAGGTGTAGAAGTATGAAACCGGAATTTCCCTATAATGGTGCTCGCTATCAGTTTAAAGACCGTAAGATCGCTTCTGTAGCGCCATCTTCTCCTTCTAACAGCTGACGAAGTTTGTCAACACACAATAACCTAAGTTTCATACACCGGTATATTTTTCTATAACCTCAAACATGTCGAGTTTTGTGCCTACGAACTATGATTTACGGACAGCATTGGTTTTCTGCTATCATTTGAAGAAAACTGCTGCAAAATCGCATAGAATGCTTGTCGAAGCATACGGTGAACATGCTTTTAGCAAAACTCAGTGCTTTGAGTGGTTTAAAAAATTTAAAAGTGGTGATTTTGACGAGAGAAACGAGGAGCGTGGGAAACCACCGAAAAAGTTTGAAGACAAGGACTGAGCTTCTAAAACCTGGCGAAACCAGGTTAACACTGATCGCTACCAACAACAAATGATCGATTTGAATCGAGCAATACGTGAAAAACGACCGGAATATGCAAAAAGGCAACATAAAGTCATTTTGCTTCATGATAATGCCCCCCCTCACACACAGCAAAACGGGTCACGGATACGATCGAGGCGTTCAATTGGGAAATACTAGCGCATGCGGCTTATTCTCCAGACTTGGCTCCATCCGATTACCATCTGTTCGCATCATTGGAACATGCATTCGCCGAACAACACTTCGATTCGTATGAAAATGTACGAAAATGGCTCGAAAACTGGTTCGCTTCAAAGGAAGAATTGTTTTTTTGGCGTGGCATTCATAACCTGCCGGAGAGGTGGGAAAAATGTATAAATTCCAATGGAGACTATTTTGAATAAAATATTTTTTATAATTTTCAAATAACAGACGTGTAATTTTTACAAAAAAATTCCGGTTTCATACTTCTACACCTGGTATATAGGTATGTATACATATTCTTTAATATATTTATCTATCGTAAAATGATAGGAATTATAAAGTCAGTTATAAAATAATAGAAATACTTACAAATAAAATATTTTTTCGGACAAAGAACTTTTATTTTTTAAATTTTTATACATTTCTTGAATCTTTCTTACAAAGCAATCATACACAGATGAAATAGATACATGTTTTGCAAAGACGGTTATTCTAAAGGGCAGTAGAGGAGGACATGCATATAGTAAAATTCTTTTTGAGAGATAAAGGTCAAATTCTTTCTGTTAGGGAGAAGAAACTTTTATTCGCGCTATATCGTTATTAAAAATTTAGCGTAATAACCAGAGTATATTAATTAACATTTTATTATTTATAGTTCATATTGACTGAAAGAAAGATTCAAGAAATGTATAAAAATTTAAAAATAAAAATAAAAATTCTTTGTCCGAAAAAATATTTTATTTGTAAGTATTTCTATTATTTTATAACTGACTTTATAATTCCTATCATTTTATGATAGATAAACATATTAAAGAATATGTATACGTACCTAAATATATGCAAATCGTAACCATCGTAAACAAGACGTTACACGCACATAAAAAAAAAGTTTGACACTAGTGGTCTCGATCCAGCGTCCTCGCTATTACTAGTCCTTGCGCCAGCTCGCTACGCCACACGGCACTGATCGATAATACGGCTAACTTTTGGTCTCATAACCTACACTATCGATCGCAGCCAAATTGCCGAAATTTCAAACATAAAAAAATACTATTTATAAGGCGCATTCAATAAAACCCTTTCACGTAACGTATATACTCACCATACAGTTTCACCACGTGAAAGGAGATCCAAATCGGTGGGGGGTCAGCTGCGACCTCCCCTAGTAAGTTAAAAATCCTACAATAATTCCGATCCATTCTTTTACTTCCTCCGTGATACACATTTCCACCTACACACATGCACGCTTTATTATCCTACGAGACCGCGATATTCTCAATATATTAGTTCTATTATTTTTCTAGTCACGCAACTTTTTATATATATATTCTTTAAAAATTATAGTAGTATGAATAAGAATAAATAGTTTAATTAGTTTATTATAATAAAGACCGAGTCTATTTTTATTTGAAACCCCGACCTCGCTCACTCCTCTTTCGCGATAGCACACGGTCCAGTCCTGGAGTAAAAAGGTTAAGCCTTGACCCGAAATTAGGACCGACGGTCGCATAGCTCGGTTAAAGAGTCATAGCGTCGCGGACGTTGACCTATAACCGAAGCATCCGCATGCGATCGGCTCGAAGCGCTCGCCCGAATAGAGTGGCTTCGAGATAAGTGACACACTCCTTATCTCTAACCTAATTAATATCAATCCGCGGGTCCGGACGTAACATTTATAATCAATTATCTTCCCCCCGATTTATAAATTTGTTCAAATATTCGTGGTACAAAAGTAGATATTTACAAGACAAACCACTTGATTTTGATAATCCTGTATATTATTGTTTTAAAAATTGTGAAACTATCCGTGCGTTGTGCAACAATATAGCAATCATAAAATGTGCTTGGTGTGCAAATTCATTGTGCACAAAAGAATTTTTTTTTGCATATCACTTCTGCAAAGATTATAAAAAGTAAAGAAATGGGCATAAGCGAAGTGTAAGAAATGAATTTTAGAGAAATAAAAAAAAGTTTTTTTAATAAAATATAAATAAAAATAAAAAAGTAAAAAATAATAAAATAAAAACAAAACAAAAAACGAAATAGGAATAGACTCTCGTCACCTCCTCATCGCCACCTTATTCCTGGGTTCGGCAAAGAGCGAGATAATACTGTCGTAATTAACACAATATGGTGGTGCCATATTGGATCCGCCATTTTGAATTCTATAATTTTTACATTGTATTTCAGATGCTTTCAGCGACGAAAACTTGTTTATTATTTCTAAAACAGAAATAGTTTCAATACCATGAACATAAATGCAATAAATCAATTAATTATGCTTATGGAGATAAGGGGTAGTTTTCACCCTTAAAGTTGCACCATTGCCGATATAAAAAAATATGTGTCTATCATTTTTGGCTAATCTACAAATATACTGAGTTTCATTAAAATCGGCGAGTCAGAGAAAGGTAGGGTTACTTGTAAGTGATATGCCAATTTTAAATTTTTAACAATACTTATAACTTTTTCGATAAACATACAATCGCTTTTTTAAATATTCTCCCATTTATTATTATTATTAAATGTCTAAATTGCATCCAAAAATTAAACATTTTAATTTTATAGAAAAATATAAAAGAGGTGGTGGATTCTTTCCAGATGTAGTACGTTGTATAATTCTAGGTGAATCGGGTAGTGGAAAAACATTTTTAGCTACTAACTTTGTCACAAACAAATGAATTATAAAACATTATATATTTATAATCCATCTATATATCAATCTACTTATATAGGATTAGAAAAAGAGTTATTAAAAAAGATAAATTTGATATTGATTATTTATTCGAGGGTAATTGGGAAAATATTTTACCGATAGAGATGTACATAGAAATGTACACCAAATAGTTTAGTAATTTTTGATGTTATGTTAAAAAATCAAAGTAAAATAATAAGATATTATTGTGAAGGGAGACAAAAATATTAGTATTCTTGGATTATATCATAAATACACTAAAACTAAAAAAGTAAATAGACCCTATAGTTAGAAAAAATTCAAATCTATTGTTTATTTTTAATGAATTTGGAGATAATCTTAAAAAAATACATGAAGAATTGGCTTATGAATTAACTTATACAGAGTTTCGTAAGTTGTGTGAAAAAGCTTGGTTAGAACCGTACGGATTTTTGGGAATTAATAAAACAAGAAGTGATAAGTATTTCTTTAAAAAAAAATAATAAAATAAATAGATTAAGTTCGAAGGACTTAGCCTAAGGCGCGCATCTGATCCAAATTTTGCTGTTTTGGGGTTTTCGTATGATTTTAAATCTCGACCCAACTGATCATTGTATGACCTTGTCTATCCAATTCGTGTATTTTGCTTTTTTGGGGGTTTGGTCTGTTTTTGGTATAATTTTGTGTGAATTTTAATGTTTTTAGGAGATTTTTATCTTTTGGTTTTTATTTGAATTGTATTTTTTTCCGAAAAAAGATAAAAAAAGATTAACCTCTTTTTTCTTTGTTTTTTGGCATAATTTTATATGATTTTTGTGTGATTTTTATGTTTTTTTAGATTTTTACGTTTTTCGGGGGGTAATTTTTTAGGTAGAAAAAATGTGAGTCAGGACATACTCTTTTGTATACTACTAATGACATTTTACAATCCCATATCAGATTGCAAATAATAATCAGACCTTAATTACAAGAATTCCAAATTTAGACGTATGCGTATATATACCTTATACGCCCAACATAATTTATAAAAATGTTGTTCTTTCACGATATAAGTTTGGGATTCTCTTAACTGAAGCTCACTTAGTACTTGCAATCAGCAATATAAGATTTTAAAATGTCATTATTCTAAAATACATAATCAAAATTTAGTATTTTGTTTTTATAATTATTGTAAAAGCAGCTTCTTACTCAGCCTTTTAGAAACCTTTTTTTTCTGAATCTTCCGATAAAATTCTTCCTAAACCGAACAACGATGATACCCAGAGTTATCCTTCCAAACGTATGCGCACAGAAAACGAAATAGATGATTGGTTCAAAGACATAAAATCATACGAACGTATATATGTCCTTGTTACCCATTTCCTAGTTCCATTAAAAAGATTCGTAAGCGACAATGCAAATAAAAAAAAATACTAAAAAAGAAAAATGGAGAAAATTCTTAGCAACCGAGATTGGATTGGATTATATTCAAAATTTTAATCCATTCAAATTCATACTTTCAATTCGAGAAAACGCATTAAAATGGATTAAATTCTTAGAAAACAAATACTTTTTTATCATATTAAGATAGCTGCTCATGAGCCACTGAAACCATAAGTAGGGGTATACTCCTGTGAGAAAAGGACAGCATATGATTTTCAATAGCGCTTTCTTTTTCTAATGGACGTGACTTGCACATCAGTACTCACATAACGTCTTATCAAATATAAACTTTGATTATTTTAGATAATATATACTTAAAGATGAATATTGTTAAGAGATACGGAACAGGGCCCCCAGTAGGCCTATTCTGTAACTCGTAATGATAGCCTCATTAATGTTATAAAGTCGTTGCGCAGCTTTTCTTACTATATATTATATCTGTTCAGAAATAGTATAACGATAACAAAACTGTCGTTATGAGTCACAGAATCAGGGCCTTGAAAAGTTATGTCGCATTTTGTTACAGATCCCAGCAAACCAACATATAACTGTAATATAACTGAAAAAGCGCATGAAAAGAACAATGTTATATAACATTGTTCTGTGGATGAGATGTAAATGTACATAATTTTGAGAGTATTATAAAAGAAACAAGATTATATTTCTTTGTTACGTATATAACTTATAACTTTAAAATCTCATTAAAATTTGACCGTAAAAAAATTGTTCATAATATTTTTCTTTTTTAAAATAATTTGTGAAAAACTTATTCCTTTAAAAATAAATGCCTTCATATGTGATGCTCCAGCAAGGGCTTTTATTGCTGGAATAAAAAATTATACAGGATATTTTAGCTATACAAAATGTATTTGCAAAAGTGATTTTATAGAAAGAAGAGTTGTTTTTCCAGATCTCAAATGTTCTCTTCGAACAGATGCTTCTTTCAAAAACAAAGCGCAATCTGAGCATCACCTTATGACATCTTTACTTGAAAATACAGGCATTGGGATGTCTCAATTACCTTTGGATTATATGCACTTAGTGTGCTTACCCTTTCAGTCACAGTGTGACATGTATGTCACACCTATACTCTCTCCATTTTTCGATTGATTTCGTAGAAATTAATCGATTTTCATAATTCTTTTTTACTTATCCCTTATTTAAATGTTCAATTATAATATTTGTTCAGTGATTTTGTTAATATTGTTAATAGTTTTTTGGTTATAAGCAAATTAAGACGAAAAAAACCGTTTTTTTTTACGTTAAATTCGTTACTGAAAAAATATCCCCTCTAAACGTACTGTTTTTTGACATACATTTATGTTTTTGAGGTCGCTGATCACAAATCCACCGTTAGATTTGCGAAATTTTTTATTATAAACAAAATATTGGACAAAATATGAGAACAAAAAATAAGAATTTCTAGAATTTAGGTAAAAATTTGATAATTTGAATGTTATTTTTCTACAAACATATAGTTTTTCACATTATATTTGTTTTTAAGATTGCTTATTACCGGAGACTGGATCGCGGAGTTGTTTTCCCCTCTCCACGTTAGCGGCCGAGCGGCGCAAGAAGCAGTGTATCTGCGCCGTGCCAGTATTATTTCTTTCAAATCTGATGATTGGTAGTGGATTCAGAAACTGAAGAAGACTTTTAGATATTGAATTTTATGTAAAGAATATTAATTTTTGTGAAAATTTAGGATCAAATAGCCTTTTAAGCCGCCATATTGCGTCCGCCATATTGCGTCCGCCATATTGCGTCCGCCATCTTGGATCTCATTTTTCCCAAAATTTGATGGCAGATACGAAGTCAGCAACCTCAAAAATGTATAGAATCATGCTTTTTATAATGATTCGACCATTCCCTTAATTGCGTGACTGAAAGGGTTAAGAGTTATGAGAAAACTATTACGATTCTGGGTATAAGGTAAAATGGATGTTCGAATAAAGTCACATTTAGTACAAAGTTTCTAATGAATATGTAAATATGAGAAAATTTATACCCAAAGAATTTGCTAGATATCCACGAAGTTTATTTGAAATTGATAGATGAAAAACTTCCGTTTATTTTTACTGTATACAGGACCAGTGTTATTAAAAAATATTTTGTCATTGCGTAATTATGAGCATTTCCTATGTTTTAATGTAGCAATAAGAATACTTTGTCACCCTCGTCTCTACAATATTAATCAGCGACAATATGCGCAGAAATTATTGATTTATTTTATTAAAAATTTTGGTGAATTGTATGGAATGAAACAAATGTCATAATGTACACAATCTTATACATCTTTCAAATGATGTGGCTTTATTTGGTCCATTAGATTCGTTTAGTGCATTCAAGTTTGAAAATTTTTTATATAAATTGAAGAATAAAATACGTACTGGAAAAAATTATTTAGAACAAGTATCCAATAGATTGTATGAAGCAACTCGAATTATAAAAAAAAATGAAGTAAAAGCATATTTATTTCATAAATGCACAAAATGATTTTATCGAAAAAGTAGAATTAGCAAAATTTAGTTTTTCTACGAAAAAATTTGACAATTTGCTGCATTCTACATGATGGTTCAATACCACAAATCTACAAATTAAAGGGTATTTACTATCGCATAAAACTTTATATTTATTTCCGAAAAAATTTGGTGCGCTGAATTCAAATCTGGCCTCAGAATGGCGCCATCACGTCAGAATTTTGAGATATTCTAACCTAAAAGTGCAAAAATCGCTGTTATAGGGCATTATTGGAGTTCATTCTTGGTTGCAGAGAATTTTACCGACAAAAATTAAACAAAATATCGTAAAGTACAAGTCTTGCTCTTTAATTTCCATTTTGAAACATCCAAATAGGTTTTCTTTTCACCGAAATGCAGCAGATTTAAGTTTTTACTGCATACAGAAAATTTTCTGCGTGCGTGCGTGCGTGCGTGCGTGCGTGCGTGCGTGCGTGCGTGCGTGCGTGCATGTGTACGTTATATGTATTGAATTGGGCGCCAGGCACGGACTCCCGTGCCACATAATAGTCGCTTATTCAAGAACGCTGACGCACGAGTGTGAAATCAAGGATTTAGGGACGAGGCGGGCGATTCGCAAATAATTCGAGCAACATTATTAAAAGAATACTAGGAAATATATTTAACAAGTATCAGGACCGTCGGGAATACGTGTACGGACAATGCGGAACGTTTTATAGCTTTCCGCGGCGAATATCATAACGACTTTTACAATCATGAAGGCATCACGGAATTACAACACGAAGAGAGGAACGGGTTTACCATTCGTACCCGCTCACGACATTACAACGCGAATATCAGAACGAAGTTTACGCTGACCAAAAGAAAGCGCGAGAGTCAGTCGACGATAACAAAGACACGAAAACTAATTTACATTAGCAGAAACGCGAAGCCGAATTTATAGTACCGAAAACGCGAGAACAAAGTCTCCCTAACGAAGACGCGAGAATACAAGTACAATAACGACGACGTAAGCATGAATTTACAAGAATTAAGACGCGAAAAATGAATTCCTATAACAACGAGAATAGGTGAGCGTCTGTACAACGCCCACGCGGAAACGCATTCATTACGCGGATCCGAGCACGACCCTACAGCGTGAATCCGCGAGCACGTTTCGAAACACGATATACAACGAAGTTACCCGCGAAAATTATGACTGCCCGTGAGATGCCTTTCTGCGAGCGATTTCCCAATAATCGACAACGTTCTCCGAGCCCGGGGCAGCAAGCCTCTCCGCGAAACTATCTCTCGCCGGCGTCCAGTCTGGTGACCTTGGCCGTCGCTCGTTTACAGCGTTACATCCTTTCCCGGGGACTTTATTCCGAGGCTGCCGCTTCTGGTCTCGATATTTCCCGCGACGCGCTGGAGTGGTGGCCTTACAGGATACGCCGAAGATGTCGTCGTGGGTCCGCTCTCGTGCTCCTGGCTTCCGAGGCTCGGCTAGGACGATGCGGCACATTGGATCGGAGGCGATCCGCGCGCTGTGACATCTCACGAGACAGTGTCGTCGGGACGCTCCTGGCGCAGCGTCGGGCCCTCCCTTTGCTTCCGCGCCTAGCATCTTCCATCGATTATTATCCCTGAATCTCGGGCAGTCGATAAGGGCGGTCGATAATGACAGTCGATAACGGTTATCACTTAAGTTCGTTGACTCGTCTGTACAGGCCCGTGCGTCCTGCTTGCCGCTTGTCAGGCGCTCTTTCTTGCGCGAACTCCCCGGCTGCACGGGTCAGGGCTCGCCTCTCGGTCATCGCCTCCTCGTCTCGGCGGCGAGCTGGCTCTTTGTCAGTGGAGCCCTTCCGGAGCATCCTCCGGCCTGCGACCCTCCACTCGCCCTTGCTCCGGGATTTCCAAGGTACGCCAAGTCGCTCAGGGAGAGGCTCTCGCCCTATGCCTCGTCACGCATTCCTCCGCTCCTTCCTCCCTTGAACAGTAGTATACACGCGCGAACCACCACTCCAGTCGTCCCTTACGTCCCTGTCAAGTCGCAAAAATCATAAGTATTCCGGAATCAACTCCGCGAGCGGAACCACAAACACGAGACATGCGGATTACGCGCCGCAACGCGACCAAATTCCGTAAGATAAGGGGGAATCGTCGCTCTCCCGCCCCGCGGGAGCGACTCCGACCCCCTTTCGGACCCCGTTGTGACGGACCCTGTCACATCACAGTGTGTGTATATATATATATATATACACATACACATGTATGTACACACGCACGCACGCACGCACGCACGCACGCACGCACGCACGCACGCACGCACGCACGCACGCACGCACGCACGCACGCACGCACGCACGCACGCACGCACGCACGCACGCACGCACGCACGCACGCACGCACGCACGCACGCACGCACGCACGCACGCACGCACGCACGCACGCACGCACGCACGCACGCACGCACGCACGCACGCACGCACGCACGCACGCACGCACGCACGCACGCACGCACGCACGCACGCACGCACGCACGCACGCACGCACGCACGCACGCACGCACATTCATATAAAATAAACGATATATTCGTACAATAAAACATTATACACGTAAACTTAAACTTTTATATATATTCTAATACAACTTTTATATGTATAATACATAATTATATGTTTTTATACACATAATTATATACAGAGTGTCCGATAAAGATTGAATCAACGTTCGTGAGTAGATAGAGCGAATTAAACTGAGTCGAAAAGTCTCGTATCATTCTGCAATTGCGCAACGTATCATTCTGCAATAGTTAACGAGTTATTAATTGTTAAAAATCGGAAGAAAGGATAGACAGCGCGGTGCGCAAGACGTGGGCAGGAGCCGCTGTCCGTACTGTCATTGCCGCTCTGTTACACGTGCCGCAACTTATGCTTTGCATAATAATACATAAACAAAAAAAAAAGGAAATCGTAATCAATCTCATCTCGGAAACTAGAATTGAGCAATGTTATTGGTTGATATAATTCTACCTATTTTATCAAAGATCCCTCTTAAAGGAGAAGTTAGTTCTCAGCAGTTCTAGTTCTAAGCAGGGCCTCCAAACTCCCATATAAATTTGCATGACCAGCATTTGTGGTGCTCTCTGATATATGTTCCCCCGTAAAATAGAACTAAATATCAATACGTCAAATTAAATGATACGACTGGATAAGACAGAACCCGACTGTTACCGACGTTCAATGTTATATATATGTTACACTTAAAAATGCTTTTAAAGACTAAGAAATTGTTTATTAAAATGCTTTATTAAAAATGTAACTACAAAATTTAAAAAAGTAGAGTATAATGTTATTATATAATTATTTAAATAAGCTAGATTTATATCACTCCCGTACGTGTTGCACACTGTGATATACTCACCGTTCATTACAGAATTCTAGAATATGAATTTAATTATATAATAATATATATAATAATTGTAACGGTACGCCTTTTTCACGCGGGTATTTATAATAGCTCGCCGGGGTCGAGGGTGGGAAAAAGGAGAAGACACTGCTCTGGTTTTAGAAAATAAAATAACAATATTTATTCATATATATAACATAAAGAAATGGATTGTACAAAATGATATGTGTTTGTGTGTAGTGTCGCGGGTGTCGATTAGGTCGGTGTGTGTGTGTACTTATAGACTACGATGTATAAACAGAAACGGAGCGCGGCTTACAAAGGACGGCGCGACTTATATTCTAAACGGAGCGCGGTTTACAAAGGACGGCGCGACTTATACATAAACGGCGCGACGCGTGATTCGCGGACGCGGGTCGTGTCGGAGTACGACGCGGACGTTTCGATGTAGTGCCTCGGTGGCACTCGGCAGGGAAACAGGACAGGTACGGTGTCTCCTCGGGAGCTCCCGAGGAGGGGATTGGTTGCACACCGGTGGCTCCCGGTTGCGTAACGGCAACACCGTTACGCCGTGCGGATACGCAGGTAGCACCCAGCGCGGTCAGGAGTCGGACAGTTAAAGAGCCTCCGGTAGCACCCGAAGGAGGAAGTCTACACACCGGTAGTACCCGGCTGCGCACGGCAACACCGTGACGCTGTGTAGGGGATGCGGTCAGTAGCTCCTGACCGCGAAGAATGATCCAGTCTTGCCGCGGCGGCCCCTTTTTATACCCGGCAGATGCCGGCGTGGTGGGGATAGCGCGTAGGTGGATGCCGGCGTGGTGGGGGAAATCGCGTGGGCCGGAACGCTGTGCGTGGGCGCTCGTCGGCTAGTGACGAGGAGGGGAGGCGTATCGTCACATTACCCCCCCTCTTAACGTGTCCGCCTAACGTTGGCGGCAAGATGTTGGGCGGCCCGTTGGGTCGAGGCGCACGACCCATTTCCCGCTGTTTCCGCTCCGGATCCTATACTTCCGGTTGCGGGCCCCTGGGTGAAATGGCACCCAAAATGTCTCTCCTGTGGGCAGGTGGACTTCCACGATCTTTGATCCGGGTTCTGCTTTCTCTTTTGTCGCGTTGATGGTTGTTGCAGTGGTGGTGGTTGTTCGCAACGTCGTCGGCGGTGGTGGTGATGGTCTTGGAATCTCGGGCGGCACAATCTTTATTTTCCGGACTGGCGTAATGGTCGTCATTGCTACGATGGTTGGTTTCGTCGGACGCTCTGGAGTTGGAGTTGCCGGCTGGACGGCCGCGGGAGCAGTTGCTTGTTTTTCCGCTTGATCCCCCGTTTTTAATTTTTCGCCAGCGGGCGCGGTCCTTGACTGTTGACATTCTCGCACGGTCGGCGTTCCCGGAGTAGGTCCTGTTACTTCCTGGCCTGATGCCGTCTCCCGAGGAGACAGCTGTGTTGTTTTAGCCACTTTTCCTGCCGGACGTCGTCGGTTTTTTAAAAGGTTCGTACTGGCGGGCTTGCGGCGAGCGGGCCTTGTCGCAATAGGCTCCGTGAGCATAATTGCTCGACGGCGGTTTTCGGCATCGCCCCTCTGGATTTTTGTGCCCACCTTGGGCACTTCGCGACGCAGAACCGGCGCTATGGCTTTCTTCGTATCGCCTTCTGGTTTGTTAGGGCCAAGATCGTGGTCCGATAGATCGGAAATATCGGAAAGATTTCCGAATAATTCCTCTAATATTTTCCGAGATTCCATCGTTACTTGAAATTCGGAAGAATGTGTTTGCGCTCCGGAGCGGCCGGTTTATATACTCAAGGTCAGGCGCGTGATTGGTCAGTGATCTGGTGGTGGGGGTATTCCGACCCGCGAAATAATTAGCATAGCGTAGGCTCGCGGGGGCGTCTTAGCGCGCGAAAAGCTATCGCGGCGTAGCCGCGCGGGGGCGCTTTGACGCGTGGCGTGGACTCGCGGGGGCGCGTACGGAAGTTGACCGTGGCGTAGGCGCGCGGGGGCGCTTCGGCGCATGGCGTAGACTCGCGGGGGCGCGTATAATTTATAGCGGCGCGCGCTCCTCGCGTTCGGCATTCTCTGGGGCCGTTTCTGGCGCTCTTTTGAGATCCTGGACGTGTATGTGTCGGAGCCAGCGTCCACGGGTGTCGTGAAGATCAACAATCACCGGTGATATGATTTTCCGGACTTCTAGTGGCCCGATATATCGGGGGGCCAATTTCGCATTAAATCCGGTGGCCTTTTTGGAT
The DNA here is from genome assembly GCA_928718305.1 of Tetramorium bicarinatum. Taxonomy (NCBI): domain Eukaryota; kingdom Metazoa; phylum Arthropoda; class Insecta; order Hymenoptera; family Formicidae; genus Tetramorium; species Tetramorium bicarinatum. The sequence goes on from OV788323.1 coordinate 3,268,082, forward strand.
AGCGGGTATTCGCGCTTCCATACTAACTCGCCCACTCGTGGTCTCCAGTCGCGGTGTCGCAAGTTATAATGGGCTTCTTGCTTTTGAAAAGCCTTTGCCAAATTAATGCGGACTACCTCGAAGGCGTCTTCTAGGCGCTGACGAGTGCGATGCGGAGTTTCGTTGACCGCGTGGCGGCGATCCTCTGGATGTGGAAGAGCGAGTTCTCGACCGTGATTTAAATAAGCCGGTGTATATCCGGTGGCTTCATGTCGCGCGGTGTTGTACGCGAATTGTAGAGGACCTAAATTTTCGTCCCATCGCCGGTGGTTTTTACCGGTATATTGCGCGATCATCGTCTTCAGGGTTCGGTTGGTTCTTTCTACCGGGTTGCAATGCGGCGCTCTAACTGGTGTCGTCCGGTGCTTAATTCCAAAAGCCCGTAGTGTCCCTTCCAACTGAGCAGACTTTAATTGAGTGCCATTATCGGATATAATTTGGTCCGGGCAACCGTGCTGGTAGATTATTTGTTCTACAATAGCCTTGGTAACGATCGGGGCGGTGGCCCGTCGAAGCGGCTTTAGTTCTACCCACTTCGTGAATCGGTCTTGCATCACGAGGAGCCATGTGCGTCCTTGTAAAGACCGTGGCAGTGGTCCCACTAAGTCGAGGGTGACTTGTTGCCATGGCTGAGTGACCGGTGCAGTGTGCAGTTTTCCTGCCGGTTTGATGGTTGGTGCCTTGTGCGCCAGGCATGTGGGGCACTTCCGGACGTACTGGTTGATGTCTTGGAACATCCCTGGCCAATAGAAAAGACGAGCCATTCGAGCAATGGTCTTTGCGGTCCCGAAATGTCCGGCGGTGGGGTCCGCGTGGTGGCGTTCCATGACCTGTGCACGGTCCTCTTTTGGAATGCAAAGCTTCCATTGTTCAGTGGGGTCGATCTCCCGGAAGTCTACATTATGTAGAATATGCCGGAAGAGCTTCCCATTCCGGAATTGGTAATCCGGAAAGTCATTTGGCCGTTTGCGTACCCCGGTCGTAATGCGCCGATACCACATACATTGTGATCTGGTCGGTCGGGTTCCGGGTCGCGCGGCACATACCTCGGGTTGGCGAGACAATGCGTCAGCCACCTTGTTGGCGCTTCCCCTACGGTATCGTACGTCGAACTCGTATTGTTGGAGTTCGAATAGCCAGCGGCCTAGTCGGCCAGACGGTTCTTCTAGTTTCTGTAGCCAGTGGAGCGATTGGTGGTCCGTGACCACGGTGAATGGGTACCCCTCCAGGTATCCCCTCATTTTTCGAATGCCCCATATAATTGCCAGGCACTCGAGCTCCGTGGCACTATAATTTTTCTCGGCCCCGTTTAATGTTCGGCTGGCATACGCGATGACGCGCTCTCCGTCGTCCTGGTGTTGTGTCAGGACTGCGCCGAGGCCGCTTATACTGGCGTCCGTTTGAAGGACGAATCGTCGGTTGAAATCAGGACATGCTAATACCGGTGCCGTAGTTAGGGCTTGTTTAAGCCGTCGGAAAGCTTCTTCCTCGTCTGGGCCCCATTTCCATTTGGCATTTTTGCGTGTTAATTGATTAAGCGGAGTAGCGACGACGGAGAAATTTGGTACGAACCGCCGGTACCAAGAGGCCATGCCCAGGAACTGTCTCACCCGTCGGATGGTGGTGGGTGTCGGCCAATTTGTCACTGCGCTGACTTTCGCAGGGTCGGTTCGTACTCCTTGGCGATCTATGACATGGCCAAGATATTTGAGTTGATCTCGGCAAAAATGGCATTTTTCGGGGTTGAGACGGAGCTTCGCTTCTCGGAGACGACGGAACACCTCGGCCAGGTGTCTCAGGTGGTCGTCGAAGGTTGGGCTGGCCACGATAATATCGTCTAAATAGACCATTACGTGAGGCTCTAGTTCGGGTCCCAGCACTTGATCTAATAATCGCTGGAATGTTGCCGGGGCGGAGTGTAGCCCAAACGGCATGACCCGAAATTGCATCAGCCCCCTTCCTGGGATTGTGAATGCCGTGACTGGTCGGCTTTCTAGCTCCAGTGGTACTTGCCAGTAGCCACTTTTTAGATCGAGAGTCGAGAGATAACGAGCCCCTCGGAGTTTATCCAGGGTTGCGGCCACCTGGGGGAGGGGGTATGCGTCTCGTTCGGTGACTTCGTTTACCCGGCGGAAGTCTATACAAAACCGGTGGGTGCCGTCTTTCTTGCGGACGACCACGATTGGTGAGCTCCATGCCCCGTGTGACGGTTCAATTATTCCGTCTTTTTCCATCTTATCAACCTCTTGATTGATAATGGCTTGCATAGCCGGATTTCTCGGCCTATAGCGTTGCTTTATTGGTTGGTCGGATTTAAGGCGGATACGGTGTGAGATCAGGTCGGTCGGTCCGCAAATTCCCTCAAATTTTGCCAGTTCTTGGCTTAGAAATTTTTGTAGCTGGATTTCTTCCTCCCCGGTATATTTGGTCAGTCCGGACGTGGTGGTCTCGCAAGCGTTACGGGTGCGTTTCCAGGCGGTGCAAGGCGGTGCCGCGAGAGTAAGCTCAGTACGTGACCATAGGTCGACGCCGATTAACATGGGGCTTTTCAAGGATGGCATCTCCAAGAAGTCGTGTTGATACTTCTTGCTCCCGATTCTTACCGGAAGGGTGTACGTTCCGGGGATTCGGGTTGACTCTCCGTCTGCCAGGTGGACGTTCTGGCTTTCACTGCGGGGAGAGTACCCCATTGACTCGGCATGTCGGGCGGTGTCGGCGTTAATAAATGACACCTCTGACCCGGAGTCTATTAATGCCTCTAGCTGGCGTTGGTGGAGGCGGACGGAAATATGCGGCCGCGGCTGATAATTTATTCGGATATTGCTTCGGACCGGGTTGCGACGGTTTCGCTCCCGGCCCGAGCGGCGTTTCCCGGTCTCGGGTGACATTCTTGAGTAAGGACCCCGTCTTTTCCACACTGGGAGCAAAACTTTTTCGGTGGTCTCTTACAATCGAGCCGAGTATGGCCTCGCTGTTTGCAGCGCCAACAGCATTCCTCACGATTGTAGGTAGCGGCGGCGACTGCTGGGCCTGCCCCTTGATATTTTGGCTCGGCCTTCCGTTCTCGTTCTTGTTGTTGAACGGCCTCATACTCGGTGACTCGAGCTTTTAGTTCCCCAATATTATTAATCTCGGCTCGGCGAATACAATATTTGTACTTCGGGCTCATGTTCTCGTATAGCCGTTCGAGCTGTTCGTCCGCTGAGAACCCTCCTGCTCTTCGCATACTGGTAAGTATGGCCGTTGCGAATTTTTGGAACGGTTCGTCGGATTTTTGGTATCGACCCACGATCTCTCGGGTCAATTTTGCTCGATACTGGGGTGGCAGGAACTCGTTTTGAAAGTCCTGGATAAAATCCTCCCAGGTGGTCCAGGCATCTCTGGTATTACGGTACCACAAGAGGGTCTCCCCCCGTAATAATTCGGGTAGTCCTTGTAGTAATTGTTCTCCGGAGTAGCCGTACCCGTTCTTCAAATCTTTTACCCTCTCTAAGAATGCCCAGGGGTCTCGGCCATCGAACTGGCAACCCCACTTCCGGATCTGGTTTAACACGGCGGCCGTGTCGGTGGGGACGGGCTTTGCCTCCTCTGGCGGAATCTCCATCTCGTCTGTTTCGGGTATTGTTTTAAGCGTTTCGAGCTCTGGGGCAACCGGATCGGAATATTCGTATTCCGGGTTTTCGTCAACGTAGTCTCGAATTCTTTGTCGTAACGCTTCTAAATTACCGGTACTATCTAAGCCTAAACGATCTAATTCAGCCGCAAGCTTGGTTTTTGACAAATAATATATCCACCTCTTCATGAGTGACGCTGTTTTTCAGAGCAATGTCTTTTCGGAGCAAGTCAGGTCCCTGTTCGGGCGCCAATGTAACGGTACGCCTTTTTCAGGCGGGTATTTATAATAGCTCGCCGGGGTCGAGGGTGGGAAAAAGGAGAAGACACTGCTCTGGTTTTAGAAAATAAAATAACAATATTTATTCATATATATAACATAAAGAAATGGATTGTACAAAATGATATGTGTTTGTGTGTAGTGTCGCGGGTGTCGATTAGGTCGGTGTGTGTGTACTTATAGACTACGATGTATAAACAGAAACGGAGCGCGGCTTACAAAGGACGGCGCGACTTATATTCTAAACGGAGCGCGGTTTACAAAGGACGGCGCGACTTATACATAAACGGCGCGACGCGTGATTCGCGGACGCGGGTCGTATCGGAGTACGACGCGGACGTTTCGATGTAGTGCCTCGGTGGCACTCGGCAGGGAAACAGGACAGGTACGGTGTCTCCTCGGGAGCTCCCGAGGAGGGGATTGGTTGCACACCGGTGGCTCCCGGTTGCGTAACGGCAACACCGTTACGCCGTGCGGATACGCAGGTAGCACCCAGCGCGGTCAGGAGTCGGACAGGTAAAGAGCCTCCGGTAGCACCCGGAGGAGGAAGTCTACACACCGGTAGTACCCGGCTGCGCACGGCAACACCGTGACGCTGTGTAGGGGATGCGGTCAGTAGCTCCTGACCGCGAAGAATGATCCTGTCTTGCCGCGGCGGCCCCTTTTTATACCCGGCAGATGCCGGCGTGGTGGGGATAGCGCGTAGGTGGATGCCGGCGTGGTGGGGGAAATCGCGTGGGCCGGAGCGCTGTGCGTGGGCGCTCGTCGGCTAGTGACGAGGAGGGGAGGCGTATCGTCACATAATATATAATTACAATATTATTATAATATAATTTCATTACCTAATTTAAATGAGCTGACTTATTTCTTTTTCTTATATTTCAAATTCATCCTTCTAGCTTGATTATAAATAAAATTCGTATCGCATTCTTCTTCTATTTTTCCCGTTAATATGTTGTTGATAAACTTACACTATTGTAAAATAAATTGTCTTGCAGTTATTTCAATGATAATACTTTGTACAATGGGACAATGCATCATAGGCGTCGAAAATGCTCCAATACTTAGCATATGTTTCATTTTTTCCATTACTTGTACCTCGTGACAAAACTGAGGAAACTTTAATTCTGCAAAATCTAACGCATGTTGAACACTTTCCAAGATACAGTTATGTTTTATGATCTTAAAGCATTCTTCACATTCCATTACAGGTTTCTCTTTCTCAATGATAAATATTATCTTTTGCATCCACAAATATATTTTTATTGATGACATCTGGTATAGCTGCCTCAGCGCATTCAATATTATTATTATTTTGTTCTGTGTTTGATTGCGTCGCAATTTCGTTCGCATGACATAGTTTTAACAGTGCTAACGATGTGCCTTCGTTAATTTCTTCACAATTTGATGATACACAATGATTAGATGTCAAATTTGTGCTAACAAGTGTTTTAAACGCGGCAGAAAATTGGAAGGGTGTCGGATTAACATTTCTGTGCCCGTTATCTCTAATCTGGCTGAAGCTATTTTCTACCACATCTTGATTAATATGCTTTAAATTAAATGAGGAAAGTCCAGATGTTTGGAGCACATCCCATAAATATTTTGCGCTTTGGATAGTCCAATTCAATTCACTATACATTTTGGTGAATTTCTTCGAATAACTTGATAAGTCTTTTTTTTCGACAAATTCCATTTGGCGAAGTTTATTATATACTTCTTTCCAATAATTTATATGACCACTCGTATTACTTATAATACTAGTAAATCCTTGTCCTCGTTCCCCATTAAACGAATCAAAGAGTTCATCAAAAAATAATATCGTTTTGGATGTAGCGGTAGCATTTTGTGATAAATGCATTTCATTCTTTTTTGTATCCATAATACCTGTAATAAAATCCGATATTTGAGTATTATATATCCAACATGTAATATTTACTTTCAATATTTAAGTATTATATCATTATCGATAAGTAATATATTTTACCTTTACTAAAAGTCAATACTACATGAATAAAATTTGCTACTGTGTGACTAAAGACTTGTGTAGCATATTTAACTTTCATTTTCGGTATCATGTTCAAAAAAATATGTTTATCACAAAGTTTTGGCATCTGTCGCTGCCTCAAAAATGAATATTTATCCATTTCATATATAGTAACAATATCGTTCCACGATACAAATTTCTCATTTTCTTTTGTTACTTTCTTTTGTTGTTGTTGTTAATTTTTATTAATAATTAAATCCTTTGTTAATAAATAATTACGTACCCTTTTTTGTAAGTGTACGTAATCATAAAACGGGATAACTTCTTGTGATTCAATGAAAAACGTATTTTCTACAAAAATATAAAAAATACTTCTACAAAAATATCAAGAATACTTTAAATATAAAATAGAAAAAAATAATTATAAAAAGAATCCATAATCAATAAGATTTAATACATGCGCGCACGCACGCACGCACGCACGCACACAATACAATATACATTAATAATTAATACACACATACTCGTATACATTATTATATTTTTTCTTATCAACTTGTAATATTTACAAATATTATACACATATATATTTATAGATATATATATCTACTTACTAGGATTCTTATGTGTTGTGCATCGTAAATGATTGGCTTCTTTAATTAATACATTAATAGCTGCCACATTCGTGGCTCCTTGGTTGCATACGGTTACCTGGTTTAAACCCACAATTTAGGAGTATTGTCAAATACTTTTTGATGCACGTTACAAGCTGCATTGTATTTGTTGTGCTTTGGCAAAATCCATATCCAATAGGCATGTGATTACCTGATGCAAGACATCTTACGTAAAACATTATTGCGTGATCTGCAAATTTTCTTGTCCGCTTCATGCCCCAATCTTCGAAGGCAATAATTTTGTCCTTTTTCATATCGTAATAAACGCAGGTTGTATGGACATTTCATCCCAAATTAACACAGAGTATAATTTTTTATCTGGGACTTCTTTTGCAACTAACTGGAGATATTTAACAATGATAGAGTTGTATCTGGTTAAAGGAATATGTGTAAGTTGAGTGTCTAAAGTAGTTGCAGAAGGACATAGGTAGGTACTTAGAGAGAAAGTTATACGAAGAGCGAGATCTACGATAAATTCCAATACAGAACATTTTTTCTCCAATGTATAACGTCTTCCCTATTATTTAAGAAAAATAAGGAGAACATTTACAAATAATTTGTATAATTTCTACAAATAATATTGATAGATTTTATTAATATAAATTCAATGATAATTATTTCAATGATAATAATAGTAATCGTATATAATAATAATAGTAATTATATTGTTGCATGCGCGAGTCTCGCATGAGTGTGAGAGCGAGCGTAATCGGCTGACGCGAGGGTTCGATATAATCGATCGCCTCCGTCAGCTGTGACAAAAGAAAGCCGCGTCGCTATGAAGAAATAAACAAGAAGTTGATCCCTGGACGTCGATCCGTACGGACATGCCAGCCGGACTTTCTGTATATTGACTGCAATAAAGAGACTAGATTCTTTTGAAAGATCGTATCCTTCATTCTCGCGTTCGGTCGCGAGTGTGTGATTGTGCGAGAGTGCGTGTGAGCGCAACATTTTGGGGGCTCGTCCGGGATCGCCAGACACACGGATCTGCGGATTGCCGGACACGCACTGATTGGCTATACAGACTTCTGACGGGATGTCGTTGACGCACACTCCCCCGAGGACTCGTTCGCAGACCGCGATGTCGACCGCGACGGAAACGAGCGCCTACGAGGCTATTTTTCTGGAGTTGCAGACGCTGCGCGAAGAGCGGCGACAAGAGCGGCAGGAGCAGCGCGACTTCCGCAAGGAAATGGAGGACCGCCTGCGAGAACGCGACGCAGCGATTACCCGCCTGGAGGAGCAGCTCGCCACTCGCCAGCTAAGTCCCTCCAATAATATTTGTCCCGCGGAAAATTTGTTCGAGACGTCGCGTGCGTTAGGCGCGGATGAGGGCGCGTGTACGGTGCGCGTCCCGCGCGAGAATTTGTACGAGACATCACGCGGGCTTGACGCGGTCGAGGGCGCGTGTACGGGGCGCGCCACGCGCGAGAATCCGAGTGTAGAGTCGCGTGTGTTAGGCGCGGGCGAGGACGCGAATGCGGAACGTGCCGGGCGTGGAAATTCGTGTGCGACGTCGCGTCCGTTAACTACAGACGAGGGCGCGTACGCGGAGCACGCGTCGCGCGGGTTAAAGCTCAAGCCTGATACGTATAGCGGGACGGCGCCGCTCCGCGAGTTCCTGTCACAGTTTCTGTTTGTCGCGCGCGCGAATCAGTGAAGCGAGACGGATAAGGCGGCCGTCTTAGCATCATGTTTAGGCGGGAAGGCGCGTTCAATTCTAGATTCAGACGATGAAGGAATCGAATTTCTCACATTCGCGGATCTCAAATCAAAGTTGGAGTTGCGTTTCGGCGAGAGCGAACTCGCGCAGAGTCACTACCTTCAATTTTCGAATCGGAGACAGTCTCCAGGCGAGGATTACGCTACACTGGGTGCCGATTTGGAGCGCCTGTCTCGCAAGACTTACCCAATATGCACTCATGAAGTGCGGGATAAGATCGCGTGCCAGCAGTTCGTCGCCGCTTTGTCCGACGGGTTTATTAAGCGCTCTCTTCAAGTGAAAGGAATAACCTCGCTCCGTATTGCAATCGAGCGAGCGAAAACACTAAAGTTAATTGATAAAAACAGCTTTTCGGGAAAGAAAGCTGACATGTCGAGAAGTTTTTGTCCCGCGCAGAAAGAAGCCTCGCAGGAGGCAGGGAATGAAAAAAATTCGCAAGGAGGTAACGAGAATAAGCCCAAAAGCACCTTTAAAGGTCAAAGAAAGGGCGAGATTCGCAAAAATAAAGAGTGCTGGAAGTGCGGGAAAACCGGACATTTCCGTTCGGAATGTTCCGTCTCAGATGAAAAACTAGAACTCTGTTGAGTTCACTAGGGCCAATTCGGCAGGCGAAGCTCGGGCCCCGGTTTGCGCGCGCGATCGTCTTTCGCCGCCTCGGAGAGGAGGGCGCAGTCGCGTACGGACGGAGTTGTGTTAAAGGTTTATTAAATAATAAACCTTGTATTTTTAAAATAGATACGGGATGTGTCGGTATTAAGCAAAAGAATAGCGTCTTCTTTTAAACAGGAACAGGTCACATGTAATCTTAGCTATCCGACAGGAGAAAAGGTGCCTATAGTTTCTCGCGTTTTTGCTACGATTGCGTTAAGAAAATTTTGTGAAAAGATGCCTTTCTTTGTCGCGGATATAAGGGATGAATGTATCCTTGGAGAGGATTTTCTCTCCAAAACGGGTCTAAATGACGGACTTTTTGAGAGCATTTTCGGTTCGAAAAACAGTGATATGGGTGAGCGCGGGCTGATTTGTTCCCGAATAGAGAACTGCCCTGCTCAGCTCCCCAGCTGTCTTTTGCAAACTTTTGAACAAAGTAACATTGAATTAAATGATTTTGAAAGAAAGAATTTCTTTGATTTCTTATTTGAATTTAGCCATGTCTTTACCGAGAATATTGTTGCCGGTAATTGCGATGTCGTTCTGCTCAGTTACGAGATCCCTCAATTGCCGAGATCATTCGAGCCAAAGAGGCCGAAAAGCGTCCGAATTGGCAGGAGGTTGCTTCCAAGGAAACTCCCTTGAAAATTTATTGGTCCCACTGGGAAATGTTGGTGTTAAACGATGGCATTCTCCATAAGAAATGGACATCCCCGAACTTACAGAAGTTTGTCTTCCAAATTATTGTGCCTCCTGAGAGGGTACATGAGATCCTTGAGGAAGCTCATAGTTCCCCTACCGGAGGGCATTTCGGTATAAACAAAACTTTGCAGAAAGTTAGGAAACGATTTTACTGGGCGACCTGCAAGAAAGACATCGAAAAATGGTGCGTTACATAAGATCTGTGTCGCGAGAAAAGGTCCCATCGGGAAGGGAAAGTTTCCCTTACAAGTCTACAATGTGGGCGCACCCTTCGAGAGGCTGCAAGTGGACATTTTGGGTCCTTTACCGACTTCTTTTAGCGGTAACAAGTACCTCTTGGTGGTCGTGGACTGCTTTACGAAGTGGCCAGAGGCCATGCCTCTAAAGGATAAGAAGGCTAATACTGTTGCCAGATCTTTAGTGGACCAGGTCATCTCCCGGCATGGAGTCCCTTTAGAACTACACACAGATCAAGGTAGAAATTTTGAATCTAAACTATTTCAGGAAATGGCAGTGCTACTGGGAATCAAGAAAACGCGTACCACCCCTCTTCATCCACAATCAGACGGGCAGGTCGAGCGTCAGCACCGTACCATTTTAGACTACTTGGCAAAATTCATCTGCGAGAATCAAAAAGATTGGGATCGCTGGATTCCCTTATAACTTTTGGCTTTCCGTTCTTCGAAGCAAGAGGCTATTGGCGCGACGCCGGCGGAGATATACCTAGGACAGGACCTCCGCTTACCTCTGGATTTACTTAGGGGACATCCACCCCCAATAGCGGAAAAAGAAGAAGGGGAAGGAGAAAGTTACGTGTCCAATCTTAGGAGTAGGCTGGACCTAATTCATTAGTTTGCTAGACGGCAACTACAAATAAAATCCAAGAATGCCAAATCTTGATATGATCGTCGAACGAGACGAGTGCATTTCGAACCAGGGCAGAAAGTCTGGTTCCATAATCCCCGACGAGAAGTCGGGAGAGCTCCAAAATTGCAAAGTCCGTGGGAGGGACCATGGACTATAGAGAAAAAGCTTGGGGACGTGGTATACTGTATTCGGAAGTCCCCACATCATAAAAATAAGATTGTCCATATCGATCGATTAGCTCCTTTTGTGGAGAGGGAGTAGTTACATTTCGTTTTCCATTAGAGAAAATTCCTACCGACACAGGGCCCGTATACCTATAAGTTATTAAAATAGTTAATTTATTTAGTTTATCCGCGTATTTGTTCTTTTTCAATGAACGGCTCAAAAAGGAGGAACCATCATCTTCTAAAAGAAGAACCTTAATACGACGCACGAGGAGCGACCATTGTCTTCTCGGAAGACTTGGGACTGTCTCTCTCACGGTTTTTGACCGTGGTTTTCCCGTGGGATGGAGGGCAAATGCCGAGGCAGGGAACAGGGAGCTCTTTGAGCGTTGGGTCCACGGATTTGTAACATCTTTTTCCCCCCCTGATCCTGAAGAAGGAAGAACGAAGCTTGCAAGGTCAAAGAAGAGCGAAGCTCTCAAGACCAGAGGGAGAAAAGCCAAGCGCGCAAGGGCAAGAAAGAAGTGCACAAGTTGTTGGCAAGATTTCTTCGAACGGTGGCGTGTGGGCGTTGCCTGGTAAACTGTCGCAGTAGCGCAGGGTAGGGCAAGGAAGTCGTCCGACGCGGACCACTGGAAGAAGCTGACGGAGCAGAGGCGCAGCCTGGTAACCTGTCGCAGCAGCACAGGGTAGGGCAAGGAAGGCGTTTTCTGCACAGAAAAAATCTTCCCTCCGAAGAAGAATTGTCCGGACGACAATTTCGAAGAGGGAGGGAAGTGTTGCATGCGCGAGTCTCGCATGAGTGTGAGAGCAAGCGTAATCGGCTGACGCGAGGGTTCGATATAATCGATCGCCTCCGTCAGCTGTGACAAAAGGAAGCCGCGTCGCTATGAAGAAATAAACAAGAAGTTGATCCCTTGACGTCGATCCGTACGAACGTGTCGCGAGTGTGTGATTGTGCGAGAGTGCGTGTGAGCGCAACAATATATTAATAATAATCATATATAATAATAGCAAAAAGAATATCAAATAAGCATAGCAAAAGTATAGTAAAAAGATGAAAGAAATGGATATATAATGAGAGGATTGGATCATTAGTGGAATTCTTATTAGACTTTAAAATTATAACCTGTGGTGCTACATTACTGTTCCTTAAGATCATATTTATAAATTGCTGTCGTACACTTGCAGTTTTATGAATGCTGCCTTTCTTTATTTTAAATTGCCGTATTGGTTTTAATGAAAGTCTTGTTTAATTCGTCTCTTTAGACGTCTTCTTTCTTTTTTCAGTTGGACAGTTCTTTCATATAATTTCTTGGCTCTTGGTCAATAAGATTTGTCTGCTGATTTCTTCAAGATCGGGTCTTGCACAAGTTTTTGGGCTTTGTTGAAGGTGCATAGTAATTGTATCCTTTAACTGTTCAATTTCTTGTTCTTACTGCTTTAATAACTGTTGTTGTTGTTGTATCTGTTCTTCATGCTGCTGCAATATTAAGTCTGTGTTTTCAATTGTTGTTGTTCAACAAATGCATTATGATCTTCCTGACCTTGCAGAACGAGCTGTCTTTGTTCTTGAAATTGAGATTTCAGTTGTTTGTATTGTTCATTGCAAATGTCTTGTATTCTTTCGTTATTCTTAAATGTATATTGCGATGAAATCACTGTACTAATATTTGCTGTACTTGTATTTGATATACTTGTATTTTCTGTATGTGTATTTTCTGTACTTGTATTTTCTGTACTTGTAATTACGTTTTCATCTACTGATGGCATAAGTATTGATGGAATCGCAGTACTTTTTAAAACTCGTCTAGTTGGAGAACAACTGTAATCGTTATCGTGAAAATGCTTGCAGCACACTCGTAGCTTTTTCATTTCAGGTTCTTCTAATGGCTCTATATGTAAATTTTCTAGCCATGATCTGCGACGTTCAATATTTTTGGAAAATAAATGAGATGGTACTTTCTTCCCAGAATGGCAAGTAGAGACACAGCACGCTCTTACCATTTTTGCAATATGTGCTGTCACACAAATATACGCATTCAGACACTGTGTTTCCAATTACATAACCGAATTAAATGCGAAAATCTTATAACTTATTCAAGTACTATACAGTGCTATAATATATCCACTGATTTGTTTTATCTGCTGAACGGACCATTTAGTGCATACGTTGGGGAATATATGATAGAGACGCTACTAACGCTGGTACAAGGAGTTTGGAGGCCCTGGTTCTAAGTCGTCTCTCGTAATTCATATATCTTGCTCTGCTAACTTGCCTAGTGCTCAATGAAGGTCTTGTGAGTGACAATTGCCTACTATTTATTCTTTCGTATATTACGTTGCTTTGCGCATCGTAACAGCCTCACGTCTCGCGTACCGTGCTGTTATTCCTCCTTCTAATTTTTAACAATTAATAACTCATTAAATATTGCGAAAATTGAAAAATGTTAAAGGACTTCTCGACTCGACTTAGTCCGTTCTATCTGTTCACGAGCGTTGATTCAATCTTTACCAGACACTCTGTATAAACATATAATTATAAACTGTAGAATTATTCTAGATCAAGCGTGTTTCTACAATTAGTTTTGTTATAATTCTTGTGCAAACATTGTTAACTTTCAGTTTGTTATTGTTAACTGAATTAGATACATTTTTTGAACCACTTAATGATTTGTTAATATCTTGAATATAATATTTTATTAAATAATTAATGTACTCTTTTGTCATATAATCTTGATAATGACCATTCGGGCATTTAATTATATTGCTATCTCCAAACTGTAAAACATATTCTTTAATATTGTAAGAAATATGAAAAATATTACTTAAATCGTTAACAAAATAATTTGTTATATTATTACTTTCTTTCGGGCATTTAATTACCTGTTCTTTTTCGGTTAATAGAACATTCTTACAAATTTCACAATGACTTATTGCAAGCATTATTGTATTGTAAATAAAAAATCAACATTACTTACAGGAATATCATAATACATAACAGCAATATTTTCTGGTAAAGATACATTTTTATGCATACGTTCATTTCGCGTTGTACATGCTAAGTTTTTAAATTCTAATAAATATTTTGCAGAATCTTCCTCGCAATTTTTTTTATAAATTATTTGTCGTGTATATAAATTAAAAAATAAACTTTTATAATATCCATTAAACTTATCGCATGTTGGATTTGTATTCCTAACCCCGTATTGTCTGATTTGTGCAAATAAATTTTCTAAAGGATCTTGGTTAAAATCTCTGGCAACAAATGCAGAAAACCCTAATTCTTGCAAATAATGGCGTAGAAGTTTGAAATTACGTATTGTGTGTATCCAATTTTTTAGAACTATAGGATGTGTTCTATCATTTTTCTTTTTTTTCTCATATTTCATGCTTTGCAGGACTGGAATTGTAGTATTCCAAATTGTCTTGTTGAAATGTATGTCGATTTGTAGAAATCATAGTTGGTTCATGTACTTTTCGTTTCTTCATACAAACTCCTCCGTTTACATTGTTTACACTATCGAAGAGATTATTAAAGAATAATAACAATTCTGCTGTCTGATCTGCTTCTGGACACATTTTTATAATTTTGCAAGTACTTTGCAAGTACATTGCTTTGTTAATACTCATGTAATGTATCGTAGATGCTACTGTTTGAGAAAAAATTTGAGCGCAATATCGTACATTCATTTTTTTAATTTTTCCTGAAATCACATGCTCATCTGTTAATTTTCTCATTAAACACATAGATCCATGATTTTGATCAATAAAATAAGCAGTTTCTATATGAGACCATTTAGCAATTTTTTCAACACCATCGTTGAAATAATAAGACAAGTCTTTTGTTAGCAAATTATTTCGAATGCATTTTAGCAAATGTGGCGGATCATAAAGTGGTATTATTTTTTGTCCATTAATGATTATAATATCTTTTGCTGTTTTACCAAAATTTCTTTTAGTATCGAAGATTAACAGATTGATCGCTTTAACATTAGTACTGCTTTGATCGCATACAAATGCAATTACTTTTACCCCGACATTATGCAAACGTCTTATAATTTCTTTATATGATGTGACAGTTATTTCCCATGAAGTATATCCTTTACAGAAAGAATACATAACAGGTTGTTTCCATGGACGTGATTCATGCACGCCTTTAATTAACCAATTTTGAACATGATCAGCTATATCAATTTTACGATTAAAACTATTATCTACAATGCCTTCTATCTGATCCAAAAAAGAATTGTAATTTGGCATTCAGTTTTATTTCGTCAAATAATAAAGTGCCATATTTATCTCTTTCATCTTTTATATTTTTCATTTTATATTTAATATTTTCAAAAATGGAATTACATGTGCCTGGTTTTAAGGGTAATTGTTGTGCTAATTTTCTGATAGTTTCTACACTAGGCAAAAGAAAAATGTTGCTTAAATAGCGATATGCTTTTGGACTTTGTTTGAATAATGCTAGTGCAAACACTTTATTTTTAATTGTATATCTTCGTACGAACTTACTACGATCAAAATTGTTCACATTACATTTAAAGAAAGTTCGTAGCACTTCGGGCATTTTTTCTATTTTACTATTAAAATCATTACAAATTTAACAATTTCTGTGCATTTTCTAATCTTTTTTTATATGTAATGCATTTATTTCTGTTTTGTCACGCAACTTTTCTTACTGCAACAATTATGTTATATATTTCTTTATCTTTTTGTGATAAATTTGATTTTCGAGTCGCATTAAAAACTTGCAAAATGGATTCTGCAAAATACAAAGAAAAGCACAAAAAATATATATAACAATACAAAAATAAAATTTTATAATTATCCAAAAATCATTATTTATCCAATTTTCAATTCATTTGATAAGTTGATGAATGAATTTCAGAAATATTAAAAAGAGCTACATCTTAAAATTAAATATTAAATATTTTACCATCTATGCAAAATATTGCAATCTTGCTTGCAATTGCTTTTAATGTGTGTGCAGAAAAAAAATTAATTTTTCCCCGGTTGTTAATTTTTTTAATTCTAGAAACTTCTAGAATTTTAGAATTCTAGAACTTTTCAATATTTTTTAATAATAAAAGCTGATTAGTCAAATTAGTTAAAGAATCTATAAGATTGCTTAATAGGAATGAAATAATTTAAAATTTAAATAATTAATTTACTTTCAGAAGATTATTTTTTATGATAAAATAGGAGAAACAGTAGAATGAAAGAATAGAAATTAAAAATTACAAAGAAGAAAGATAATTATTGAGTAGTTTTAGGATATATAATAATTTTCAATATTTTTTCTATATATACATATAGTTCTGCATATTTATATGTATATATGTACATATACAGGGTGTCCCAGAATTGTGGAACAAATTTTCTTGAGCAGGTAGAGCGGACGAAACTGAGTCGAAAAGTCCTCTACCATTTTGCAATTTTTCCAATAGTAACGAGATATTTATGATTAAAAATCACCGTATTAGCCCGGCCCTCTGCCGAATATAAGCTCGCGGCCGCCCAGCATCATTGTTTCCAAGGAGGAGTTGTTTTCTACAAATGGCAAAAAACAGGGGGACAATCGCAGCTCAAAACCGCCGCTCGTAGGCATTGCCGCGTGTAGTAAACAATTCCTCGAATGCCTAGCAACGCTAGGCGATCGTCTCGCGCCACGCGCTTATATTCGGCGGAGGGCCGGATAATATAGTAATTTTTAATCATTAATATTTTGTTAACTATTGCGAAAATTGCAAAATGATAAAGGATTTTTCGATTCAGTTTCGTCCGCTCTACCTGCTCACGAAAATTGATTCCACAATTCTGGGATACCCTGTATATACAGGGTGTCCCATTTTAACTTGGACAATAAAATATCTCAAAAACTGAGCCCAGCAGGCAAAAATGTTTCAGACAAAAGTTATGTGGTTTCGAGGGAAACATAAGATGGTACCATTGGTTTGACCTTGAAGAGTAATTTGAAGGTCACATGAAGGTTTCCTTCAATTTCTTAAATGGAACCTACTATTTCTCGTTACATATTCTTGTAGATTATCTCAAGAGCTTTCCAAAACACTATAATAAAATAACTTTTCATTAAGTAATTTTCGAGTTATGAGGCTCCAAAGCAGTCCTTCGCAGTACTTCGCAGTACATTTTATTTATCTTATATAATGTCTTATATAAGATTTTATATACATAATTATTTTCAAACTTATCAAAATTGATACATAACCATGTTGAATAATCAATTGATGTATTATATTATATTATAATCTCTATGGAAGTGAATAATTTACATTATATCTAATACCTTTTTTTCTTTGCGGTCTTTTTATATTTGCATCCAAATTTTCAACACAGATCTGTTGGAAATATTCAATGTACGTATTGCAGCCTCCTTGTATCATAATTGTATCTGTATCTATATCTGATATAATATCAAGAGGCACGGTAGTGTCTCGCGTGCCAAGTTACGCGCAGCGGGGCGCCGGGACACGGCCGTGCCTCTTATACGCGAGACGTCGTATTGAGAATTCCTTCGATTATCGGATCTCATTAACGACTGAACCGATCGAATTCTAAGTAAGCTTAATCGAAAGCTTGGGGTCGGATCATATAATGAAAGTGTTTTTATTTTTATTTTATGTGAACTGCGAGCGGAGATATCGCGATGTAAAGTTTAAAAAAGTCTAAAATGGGTAATTTTCATTTAAGAAACGTCGTCGTCGTCTCCTCCTTCGCCCCGGCTAGTGGTGGGAAAATGTCCAGGTTCGCTTTTTTAACGCAAGAGCGCCACTGTTACGCGGCGTCTGCACTGACTGAGCTGCACTGCTGAACTAGTGCAACTTAGTGCAGTTATAACGAGACCGACCCATAATCTCATAGCGTTTTTCATTGGGCAGAACTGAGTGCGTACTGAAAACTCATAGAGTGCGGGACGGTACTACCCGAGTGTACCGCTAGTGTAAGTTTCTTGCACGTCCATTGAAACACTCGCGACTTGATGAGTGCAGCGTTGCGCAGCGCATTTCGTGGTTATTTAACCTTTCAAAATGAGTACTTCAGACGAATACTCGATTATATTTAAAATTAATACAAATAATTTAACATTAAAGCTTCAAGATAGTGAGAAAGAATTATACCAAAAATTATTGAGTAAGTACATTCTATCGATTCTACCAATTTCATAACCTAAGCTGTGGAAAAAGTTAGTTATAAAGATTGCTTTTTGTTCTTATAAAATACATATAACATAGTGAAACATAATTTATATATGTGTTTAAACGCATCAGACATCAAAATAATACAAACAGTGTTTGAGTGTGTCTGATTCATATCAGTTTTTGCTTTATAAAAGAAAAGTAGCTAAAAATAGTTGTTTATATTGTTATACTATAATACTTGATATACTATAATACTTGATATATATTATTGAGCAATATCTTTATTTCAGATGATGATTCGTATACCATCCAGTACTTGAAACTATTAATTCAAAATGGATTGTATACAATAACCGATGGTGGCAAAGAGAACTTATTAAAAGAAATATATCGGCTACAAGGAGATAGGTAATGTTATTGAAATTAGATTCTCGCTTGCATTTGTTTATTTTACGCCAAGAATGACTTAACAGAATGACAATAAAATGTCCAAATCTTTTGTATGTATCTTTACAATGATATGCATATTGTAATTTAGAGAATTTTTTGTTTAGAGAAATATTGATGTACAATATGAACATTAATGAAAGTCAGAATCGCCAAGATAAACAGTACACTGACAAAGAAAAAGAAAATTGTGACTTAAGTTCAGCACTATCCGAAGAAAGTAATAGTCAGAAGTCTGTTGGTAAATATATTTTAATTATGTCTATATTATGTCCGGTTACGTTCAACAATTTTACAGATCTTTTTCTGATTCTTTTTTTGTAATACTTGTTTCCGTATGTCAATATAAACAGACTTATTTACACTTTACATCAACTTATTTTTTTCATATTTAAATTATGTATCCTAAGTATGTGCAACTATTTTCAGATCTCTGGACTGATTCGGCAACTGTATTTATTCTAGATAAATATAAATTATATCTTTTTCAAGTAGGCCCAATGAAAAAATTTAAATCTAAAAAGATAATGTGGACAGAGATTTCAAAAGAATTTCAAAAGAATTGCAGGACAATTTGAATATCTCGAAAACACCACTACAGATTGAAAAGTGTTATAAAACGGTTTTGAAACGAAAAAAGAAAGCGGTGGAAAATAACCGTAAATCAGGCAGTTCACGAAAAGAAGTGCCGTTTGAAAAAGAATTAAGAGAAATTGGTAAAGCTGATGATAGCATCGAGCCAGAAGTACTTCGAAGCGCAAAATCTGTGATATACCCAAAAAAGCCTCTACTTGAAATCATTTCGTCAGACAATGATTCTAATATTACTGACGTCAGGAAAAATATCAAAGATTCTCCTTCAAGAAAGAAGAGTAAATTGAGCAATGAAAAAAAATTGGAATTATTTAAACAAAAGGAGGAGGCAAAAGAAAGGAGACATCAGGAAAAACTACAACTTTTGAAGGAATTGTTTAACAAGAAAGAAAGTAATTAGTATTACTTTCTCTGTAGAATAACGTTTAAAAGTTAAAGGCTTTTGTTAAAGGATTTCTTATTTACTTTCCACATTTCCGGATTATCATCGTGTATAGAGTTACTTACTCGTTGATGTTCCACATACATTGTAGTTTGCATTATCAGGACAAACTCTCTGATACTGATATAAGAAAAGTTAAAGTTGCTTAATATTAAGCCAGCCTGATAAAGCAAATTACAATGTTTATAAGATGCTGACAATAACTCTGTACGCGGCAAAAACTCGGAAATCTGGAATAGTATTTATTATAGTAGTTGATTTTAAACAAATATTTTCACTCTTCAATTATTATTTTATAACATCATAGGCATATTTCTAAAAGACGTCTTAAAGACGACTTTAAGACGACTTATGACCCGGTTTTAGACATGTTTAGACATTGTGCTGTATGGGACTAAACGTATTAGTGTATTAGTGTATAGAAAAAGTTGTGAATTTTTAGTTTTTACATTTTGTTATAGCCGTATTAAGGCACATTTCCTTTTCAAAGATTATTTTATAGTACTTATATTAAAATAAAAAACAAAGGAGCGTTAATCTCAATTAACAATTAATATTTTTAAAACAAATATTTATTTAAAAAACATTTAAAAACGTTAAAAAACTTTTACAAAATACTATCTGTTGCTTTAAATAAAGAATTGGTGCTAGGAATTTAATCTGCTATATAGTTACTTTTATATTTTACCTACATTTGTAAAAGTTTTAATCAGTTTTTCTGTCGCTATGCAATACTGCAAAAAATGTATTCTTTGAATTTAATTTTTTTATATTTGTTCATTGTTTGATGAAAAGAGTCTAATTAGTTAGAACTGTGAAAACCTTAAGAGGATGCTGGATACTGACGGAACATTTAATTTCACATTAACAAGAAATCATCGAATTGGCTTTACAGATTAAAAAATCCTTTTACAGGCGTAAAGTACGTACGAAAACAAATCCTGCTCTGCTCAATTAAAGACCGAAAAAGGTATAAAATTATTAATTAGCTGTCAACTCAGAGAAACATTCACTCATATAAAAGTTATATGAGATTATGCACATAAATCGAGAGCACAGCAGGACTCGGACAGAAATAATAAACAGTATGGTAGCAATAAAAGCACGAACAAATCTCTAATAAGAGAAATTTTTCGACCAACTCATTTTATTCCTTATAGGTTAAATTTAAGGTAAAGAAGAGCAAATATTTTTAATTTTTTTTCGTTTTTGATGTGAAGTCGATACTCGCGTGATTCATTTTTGCGTGTACTTTAATCCAGCAAAAGGATTTTGTATTCTGTAAAGTCAATTTGATAATTTATAATAAAATATCTTAGAATTCCACCTACATTATCGACCTCGATCAAGTTCGAGCGTCAGTTCAGCATCCCCTTAACCATTTATGAAAATACGTTCTGTTTAAATATATTTTATTATAAAATACGACTGTACATATGTTTGTTTATTTTATGGAAATAACCTCTGCAACAATTCATTTCGCTTGATTTCTCCCAATCTACGTAGAAGAGCTTCCTGCTCCCCTCCATTTTCGTTATAAGGTTCATGTTCGTTATGTTCTAGTTCGATTGGAAAATCGAAATCATCGTTGTTGTCAATACATAAATTATGCAATACGCAGCAAGAAATGATAAATTTCGAAATTTTATCAACATTATGCATATCTAGTTCCATAAGTTGTCGAAAACGGCCTTTTAGCAGCCCGAATGCATTTTCAATTAATACTCGTGTAGCAGAAAATTGTTTATTAAATATTTTCTGCTTTTCAGAAAGATTTCCATAATCTTTATATGAAACGATTAGCCATTCTGACTTAATTTTGTGTGCTGGTGTTCGTACTTTAATGAATGTGCCATCAATGCAGCCAAGCACTTCAGGAAAACCTGCAATCTTAGATATTAGACATTGCAGGTTTTCCTGAAGTGCTTGGCTGCATTGATGGCACATTCATTAAAGTACGAACACCACCACACAAAATTAAGTCAGAATGGCTAATCATTCCATATAAAGATTATGGAAATCTTTCTGAAAAGCAGAAAATATTTAATAAACAATTTTCTGCTACACGAGTATTAATTGAAAATGCATTCGGGCTGCTAAAAGGCCGTTTTCGACAACTTATGGAACTAGATATGCATAATGTTGATAAAATTTCGAAATTTATCACTTCTTGCTGCGTATTGCATAATTTATGTATTGACAACAACGATGATTTCGATTTTCCAATCAAACTAGATATTAGATATTAGATATACATTAGATATTAGACATCTTAGATATTAGATATTATCTTAGATATTAGACATACATTAATAATAATAAATAACTCACTACGTAAATTTTCTTACATAATATATCAATAATATAAAATATATTAAGCGTAATAATCAAATGTACATACTTTAAAGAATTCATTTGTAGTATTTTCTTTGTCCGAAAATTTAATTATGTTCCCTGCTATATTGCATAAGAAATTCATAATTCTGTTATTTTGTCGGTAAGTCGTAGCAGGACACACTCCAAATCTCTGTGCGACATCTCTCAGGTACACTTTATTTGCAGCAAACCTACACGTATTTTCAAATCGTTCTTAATATTTGTTATGAGGGGCAATTATTGAATAACAATTATATAAATATATACAAAACTATACATATGAAACTTATCACAAAAATGACAAAACATGCTCTTCAGCAGACGTAAGTTCAATTCCTCCGCGATTTCGTTTATTTAGGTAGAATACAGAATTTTCAAACATATTTATAATTTTATACACTGTTGGCCGACTGACTCGAAAATTGCATTTAAACTGGAACAATATAAGCATTTATTTCTAGTTATTTGTTTACAAGTAGTGTGTAATCTAATAAAAACTTACTTCCTTCTCAGAAAAGTTATGCACTACTTCTAAAAAGTTTTGTATTTTTGGAATAGCACGTCTTTCATTTAGAAAGAAATAGTCATCATCGTCACTACTGGATGATGACGAGAGGAAATCAAGTATTAATTGCATATTTTGCTCATTCAAAACGTCTATTTCAATTCGCGCCGCCATATTTTGCACGCAACCGACACCGTCTCTTGCAGCTCGTGCCATATTTCTGCATGAATTTGGCACTGAAACAGTGTCAATGTTGTCAATGAAACAGTGAACACGATCTTCATGCGCACTAAAATCCCCAATGAAACATGTCATCCGCGGTTAGTGCGCACTTAGTGCGCACCAGTTCCGCCAATGAAAAACGCTATCAATGTGTCATCCAACGGATTTGGCGGCACCGAGGCACGCGTAAGGACCGTGCCAGGCGATTCCCGTCAACCGGGATGTCCGGGTCGTGAAAATCGCAACACAGAGGTACGCCACGAGAACCAACGGGTTCGGCGGCACCAGGGCACGCGTAGGGACCGTGCCAGGCGACTCCCGTCAACCGGAATGTCCGGGTCGCGAAGATCGCAACACAGAGGTGCGCCACGAGAACCAACGGGTTCGGCAGCACCGGGGTACGCGTAGGGACGGTGCCAGGCGATCCCCGTCAACCGGGATGTCCGGGTCGTGAAAATCGCAACACAGAGGTGTGCCACGAGAACCAATGGGTTCGGCGGCATCGGGGTACGCGTAGGGACCGTGCCAGGCGATCCCCGTCAACCGGGATGTCCGGGTCGCGAAGATCGAAACACAGAGGTGCGCCATGAGAACCAACGGGTTCGGCAGCACCGGGGTACGCGTAGGGACGGTGCCAAGCGATCCCCGTCAACCGGGATGTCCGGGTCGCGAAGATCACGACACAGAGGTGCTCCACGAGAACCAACGGCGGCACCGGGGCACGCGTAGGGACCGTGTCAGGCGACCCCCGTCAACCGCGGTGTCCAGGTCGCGGAGATTGCGACGTGGGGATCCCCCACGAGAACCAACGTGTTCGGCGGCACCTGGGCACACGTAGGGACCGTGCCAGGCAATCCCCGTCAACCGGGATGTTCGGATCGCGAAGATCGCAACACAGAGGCGCGCCACGAGAACCAACGGGTTCGGCGGCACCGGGGTACGCGTAGAAACCGTGCCAGGCGATCCCCGTCAACCGGGGTGTCCAGGTTGCGAAGATTGCGACGTGGGGATCCGCCACGAGAACCAACGTGTTCGGCGGCACCGGGGCACGCGTAGGGACCGTGCCAGGCGACCCCCGTCAACCGCGGGGTCCAGGTCGCGAAGATTGCGACGTGGGGATCCGCCACGAGAACCAACGTGTTTGGCGGCACCGGGGTACGCGTAGGGACCGTGCCAGGCGATCCCCGTCAACCGGAATGTACGGGTCGTTAAGATCACGACACAGAGGTGTGCCATGAGAACCAACGGGTTCGGTGGCACCGGGGCACGCATAGGGACCGTGCCAGGCGGTTCCCGTCAACCGGGATGTTCGGGTCGCGAAGATTGCGACGTGGAGATCCGCCACGAAAACCAACGGGTTCGGCGGCACCGGGGCACACGTAGAGATCGTGCCAGGCAACCCCCGTCTTACCATAGCACGGAACAGAATCAGAATTGTACACATACGTGTTACCCTTCAGCCCAAACGTGTACATCGGCTATGTAGTTCATGTGCACGTTTTCGTGATATTATTGTCTTTGTCGCCAATTATCAGATTCATGAATTCATACTTTTTAAATAGAATTATTATTTATAATATATATTAACAAATCCCATTTTGACATGAAAAGTAGACGTAGCGAAATGTTTTTTAAATAATATTTTGTAATAACATAGAAACATCGAAATAATCGACATCGAGATTCTTTCAAATTGCACGAAAAATCTACCTACGCCTCAAAAAAGAAATAATAATTACTACAAAATGTGTGAAATCCTAACAAAATTACCTTTTCAAAAAAAGGTACAAAAATGCGCCAAGTATACGCGCCCAAAAAACGCTTAAAAAATTACGCCTCAAAAAAGAATCCTTCCACAAAACTACGCCTAAAAAAAGAATTCTTGTATTAATTACCTTTGTGCAAAAAAGGTTTTTTCTACAAAAATGTGATATCAAGGAAGTGCGCCAACTATAAAAATGGACAGTTCATAATACTCTTTGGTTAATGTTTATAGTCTGTAAGAAATAAAGGAGATAATATAAAGCAAACAAATAAGTATTTTTATACAAATAATTATTTAATACAAATAAATATTTCAATATATAAATATTTAAATACTATACATAAATCTTTTATAAATAAATATTTGATCGTACGCACGCACGCAGTAAGAGAGAGAAAGAGAGAGTTAGGTAATTAAAATATTTATTCGGTATGAAAGATAATAATTTTAACACATAATTATTTGAATACAAATAAATTTTTTTTTAAATACTGTTTAGTGCGCGAACGAGTTCTAGGAATTTGGAAATAACGGCTACTCAGAAACTCACACTCAGTTCTCAGAATAATTCTATATTTACAACTTCAGTTCTTATACACTATTTACAAAGCGATTAAAGTCTTTCCAAGCAGGCTAAGCCTCGAGAATACTATTGAAAAACGGTGAAACCCGAGCGCGTTTAGACAGCGTCGTTTCTTTCGACCGGCAAGCGATATTCCGAAACTAAAGAGCGGCACGCAATAGAGGATCTCCGCTAAGCGACGGATAATTTCGATAGAAATTCTAGTAGCGACTTTTCACCGAAAGATCTCTAAGAAAGTGCGACGCGGAGGCGAAGGAATCGAGCTTTTAAAGCCTAGCTGTTTGTCTCAACTCGCATTCCGTCGCCCCACTTCCGCGAAAGATTCGCTGTTTTCGGCGAGCTCCCTTTTGTCTCGGTGTTTGTCTTACGCGCTCCCGGGAATCCAAAACACCGTAGGAAACGATCGTAAGACCGAAAACAGCTCGAGTGAAGGACAGCTCGGTGCCGTGATGTCAGCAAATATTTTATGCTGTGCTAATTTTTCCTTGAATTTAGAACATCCCGCCCGCCTCGTCAGTGACTTTCTGACGAAATTAATTACGACTCGACAGTGATTCTATCTAGGGCTGCAAACGTCTTGCTTCAGACAATGTCCAGACTCAATCAGCTACGAGGAAGGCGAGCTGTTCTTTATCTTATTTTGATTTTCAAGTCATTACAATGTGTCAAAATTGTTTACAAGTTCAAAACCGCGTGTTTGGAGATTGTATGTAAGCTTATTCTAAAAGCTACGCGTTCTCTTCTATCGGCAACGGAACGATTTTCGAAATAGGCCGAATTAATTCCGTCGCGGAGGTTCGAATCGTGACGACTCGAACGTGTCCATCATCTCCAGGATGAGTCCGCACAATCCGTGCCAGCGGCCATTTGGTCGGCGGGGCAGCCTCTTTACGTACGAGGCATAAACGGCCTACCTGGAGATTCGTCTCTACTTTCCTCCACTTTGGGCGGTAGATTAATGAATGGAGGTACTCCTCCGACCAGCGGGACCAGAAATGATCCCTCATGCTCTGCAGCAGCTGCCAGCGTGTCAGGCGGTTGATTGGCTCCTCCAGCAACGAAGGTTCGGGTAAGGCGACCAAAGCAGACCCGATGAGGAAGTGGCCAGGCGTGAGCGCCGTTAAGTCCTCAGGGTCGTCCGTTAGCGCCTGTAAAGGACGGGAGTTGAGACACGCTTCAATTTGAGAGAGAAGCGTGCTCATCTCCTCGAAAGTTAGAGTCGTGTCGCCCAGCACCCGTCGCAGATGGTGCTTAAGCGACTTAACCGCGGCCTCCCAGATTCCTCCGAAGTGAGGAGCGCCTGGCGGGTTGAATTGCCACTGGATCCGATCGCTCGCGAGCTGGTTGGCAATCTGGCGTCCCTCCTGGCTGCTTGCGGAAAACAGGGCCCTCAGCTGGGCGTCAGCGCCAGCAAAGTTCGTTCCGCAATCACTGCGGATAGTGCGGCACATCCCGCGCCGCGACACAAATCGTCGGAGAGCCGCCAAGAATGCGGCCGCCGTATAATCTGATACGGCCTCTAGATGGACCGCTCTCGTGGAAAGGCACACGAAGACGGCCACAAAAGCTTTATAAGCTTTGTGTCCTCGACCCCGGGCTGTTCGAAGGAGCACCGGCCCGGCGTAGTCCACCCCGGTGTGCAGAAAGGGGCGCGCCGGAGTAATTCTTTCCCGGGGAAGATCGCCCATCAATTGCTGCGCCGTGTCCGCCCGCCAACGGGCACAAGTCACGCAGCGGAGTATTGCATTCTTCACAGCGGCTCGGCCTCGAGGAATCCAGTACTGTTGTCGGATGAACCCCAAGGTCATCTGCACTCCGCCATGTAATGCTCTCCTATGGCCGGCTTCCACGATCAACCGGGTAAAATGCGACTCTCTTGGCAGACTAACAGGGTGTCTCCCGTCATAGGCTAGGATTGCGTGCTTGAGCCTTCCGCCTACTCTCATTATTCCCAGGGAATCTAAAAATGGATTGAGTTTTAGCAAAGGATTAGATTTGGCGAGGGCATTGCCCTGCCTTATAGCAATTAGATCCGTCGAATGGTGACCCGCTTGTACGGCTCGTATCCAACACAGGCGCGATTCCTCAAGTTCCTCCGCGGACAGCTCGTCGCTGCGAGCGGGCCTTAGCCCCCCATTGGCTGGCTTTCGAAGTAACCATCGACGACACCATGCTGTGACTCTTAATAGACGATGCAGCGATGAAAACCGCAACAACTCGTCTGCTTCCGAAATTAATGCCGGCCCGCCGGCGTGAGCTCGAGTCCGCTGCTCCGGGAGTTCTGTCGTCGTTGACCATACCGTAGGTGGAGGCCACACAGCGCTGTCCTCCAGAAGGCAGGAAGGTCCTCCCCACCACAACGAATGGCTCACAAGAGAGCGAGGCGCGAGTCCGCGCGACGCGCAATCGGCTGGGTTATCACGCCCTGGTATATGGTGCCACACAGCCTCCGGGACCTCTGTCTGAATTTCAGACACTCGATTGGCTACATATGTAGTCCACCGCGTAGGATGACCTTGAATCCAACTTAGAGCGACCGTGGAGTCAGACCAGAGGTGCAGCGGAATTTTCTGCAAATCCAACGTCGCTCTCACGCGTACTGCCAGTCGCGCGAGGATTACGGCCGCGCAAAGCTCCAAACGCGGCAGGGCCACTTGCTTTAGAGGAGCGACCTTGGTTTTGGCCGCTAATAGTTTGCAATGCCAATCACCGCTCCCAGACTTTACTCGAAGATAGAGCACGGCGGCGTAGGCTCGCTCCGATGCATCCGCGAATCCATGGATTTCGCTCTCGTTCAAGGGCGAGTCCGGGTATATTCGACGAGGTACTCGTATCTGCTCGAGCCAAGGCAACTCTTCCTGGAACCCTCGCCAGGTTTTCTCTTCGGCTTCGTCCAAAGGGTCGTCCCAATCCAGGCCCTTTAACCACGTGGCTTGAAAAGCGATTTTTGCGCTTACCACGGTTGGCGCTAACCATCCTAGAGGATCGAACAGCCGCGCCATGAGAGACAGCACTGTGCGCTTCGTGACGACCTTGAGCGGTTTCAGGCGAACTGTAAAAGAAAAACAATCGACACCAGGATGCCACTGCAGACCAAGAGTGCCATGAGACTCCTCAGGCTGCCAAGCGCGGAGCTCACGCTTCATCATGTGTTCCGGTGGGATTCCTGCTAACAAACAAGCCTCATTAGTCGACCACTTTCGTAAGGGGAACCCGCCCGCCATGCAGAGTTCGTGTAACTGATGTCGAAGTTCCTTAGCGTCTTCGAGTGATTCGGCGCCGGTGAGGACGTCATCCATATAGACGTCTCGTCGTAATACTTCGGAGGCTCGCGGAAATCGCTTCTCCTCGTCGTCCGCCAATTGTCGCAGCGTCCTCATAGCCAAAAAGGGCGCGCTAGCCAGGCCGTACGTGACGGTGTTTAGGCGGTATTCTCGTATCGGTTCTTGCTGGTCGTATCGCCATAAGATTCTCTGCAGATCTCGGTCCCTGGTATGCACGAGAATCTGCCGGTACATCTTTTCTACATCTGCGGCTAGAACGTATCGATGCCGGCGCCATCGCAGGAGTACGTCATCGAGGGCCGGCAGTAGATTTCGCCCGATCAGGAGGCATTTATTTAGGGAAGCTCCCATTGATGAGCTAGAGCCATTAAAGACGACTCGCAACTTGGTTGTAGAGCTCGCTTCTCGGAGTACGCCATAATGAGGAAGGTAGCATACGCGACCGCTCTCGGCTTCGTCAGAACTCGCTAGAGTCATATGAGCTAACTCCTCATACTGACGCATAAATTCCTCGTATAGGCAGCGTAGCTCGTTGTCTCGGACAAACCGCCTCTCGATGGAATTCAGAGCTCGCGTCGCCATGCCGCGCGTACCTCGCAGCTCAGGCAGCGGACCGGCCAGCGGAAGATGCACCACGTATCGACCGTCAGCGTTACGGGAGTGCGTGCGAACGAAATGCTCCTCACAGTCTTTTTCCTCTTGCGTGAAATCGGGCATTCGGTTCGCAAGATCCTCCTGCTCCCAAAACCGTTTGACCATGGCCGTTAGATTTTCCTCGATTCGGCAACAGTGCGCTCGAGAACTCGATAACCTCGCTTCCTCGCCAACCGCGCCAGAAATTATCCACCCTAATGAAGTCTGTTGAGCAACTGGCTCGTTCTGCGTGCCCTTGCGTAGACCAGGTAATAATATGGAAGCGCATACCTCAGCGCCGAGCAGCAATTCCACAGGATCGCTCGACAAGTAATCCGGATCAGCGAGTTCTAAGTCGCGAAGATGAGCCCAGTGTCGCGCATTGGCTCGGACTCCTCCAGTATAAATCGTCAGTTGCGGGAGAATCAAAGCCGCGACGGTCAGAGGCGCTCCTCCTTTCAAGGCCGATATTTCCAGCTTAACCAGACCTCGAGCACGGCCTGACTGTTTTCCCCCGATTCCGAAGATCGTAATTGTTGTCGGTGACCGGGCCAATCTTAGGCGTTGTACGAGCGATTCGGAGACGAGCGACCCCTCCGAGCCCTGGTCTATCAATGCTCTCGTGTTATGCGCGATTCCGTAGCGATCGACCACGCGGACACGGGCGGTAGCAAGAAGAATAGCCACGGGAGCGGAGGGTGGTCCTTGCGCAACGTTCGATGATTTGACTATCTCTTGAGTGCTGCAGGCGTCGTGAAGCGACGTATGATGCCGAGCATTGCAACAATTGCATGTCCGCGTCGACATGCATTCAGCTAATTTGTGGTTCCCTAAGCAATTGAGACAGAGGTCATTCGCTTCGACATGTTGCTTTCTCTCCGTGGCGGTCTTCGCCTTATATCCCGCGCAGAACAGTAGGAAATGCTCCTTTTGGCACATTGAACAGCGACCGCGTTTCCCGTCTTGCTTTTTTGCATGAAGCGACCGAGCTTGTTTAGTATTATTCCCGGAGGGTTTTGTCGACGAGGCTTCCGGCTTGATCGGTTGCAAGGAATCGAGAGTATGCAATCTTCGGTCGAGAAATTGTTGCAAAGCCTCGTATGACGGCGGTTCTGTCGTTTCGCTTACCTCCTTCTCCCACTCGCGGCGTGATTTTGCATCGAGAAGCTCTATTATTATGTGTACGAACAAATCGTTGTTGGAAATAGGGCGTCCGATACTTTCCAAGGAACCGACAGTACTCATAACGCAGTGGTTAAGATTTCTTAGATCAGAGGCCGACTCACCCTTTAGTTTCTGCAGCGACGTGAACCTCGAGAGGTACGAGCGCACCAGTAGCCGCTTATTCTCGAAGTAGTCCTGCAAGATGGTCCACGCTCGATCGAAATTTTCGTCGGTCGTAGGTAGGTTCCGGACGAGCAGTTCGGCTTCCCCCTTGAGGCACGACTTCAGATAATGGAGCTTCTCGACTGGTGTGGTGCGATCCTCCTTTCCGATTATAGAGTGAAATAAGTCTCGAAAGGGCGGCCAATCCTCATAACGACCGGAGAAAGTCGGCAGTTGAATACGTGGTAGCGTCGTACGAGCAGGGCGAGAATTCTCTGATTGAGCGGCTAGAGCAACCGCGTTAGTTTCGCCTTTCAAGGTGTGCAGGATGTCGAGAAACATACCCTTTTGAGTGACGTATGTCTCTTCCACCAGCGAGGGCAAGTCCTTTTTTTGATAGTCAAGCTCGGCTAGCTGGTCCCAAAACTCAGTGACTAGCCGGTCATGTTGTGCCTCGAACTTCTTCCAGTTGGTCTCGAGACACTGCAGGCGCGCTTCCACGAGCCCCGTGGAGATATTGGCAGCGCCTGATTTTTTTAAGTTTTCGTAGGCGCGTGCTATGCGCCCGTGGAGTTCTGTCTGGCTGCGAACCAGGCCTTCTACTTCTTTCCCCATAGCTCTCTCGTTTCAGGCTGGTGATGATCGGAGAAGCACAGAATCATTCACCACCTACACGCACCTGCACTACGTAAAGTCGCCGTTCTCAAAGATCCGGCTCGAAGGACCATAAAATGTTTAGTGCGCGA
This sequence comes from Tetramorium bicarinatum, assembly GCA_928718305.1. Classification (NCBI taxonomy): domain Eukaryota; kingdom Metazoa; phylum Arthropoda; class Insecta; order Hymenoptera; family Formicidae; genus Tetramorium; species Tetramorium bicarinatum. The sequence continues at coordinate 3,298,876 of OV788323.1, forward strand.
ACGAGTTCTAGGAATTTGGAAATAACGGCTACTCAGAAACTCACACTCAGTTCTCAGAATAATTCTATATTTACAACTTCAGTTCTTATACACTATTTACAAAGCGATTAAAGTCTTTCCAAGCAGGCTAAGCCTCGAGAATACTATTGAAAAACGGTGAAACCCGAGCGCGTTTAGACAGCGTCGTTTCTTTCGACCGGCAAGCGATATTCCGAAACTAAAGAGCGGCACGCAATAGAGGATCTCCGCTAAGCGACGGATAATTTCGATAGAAATTCTAGTAGCGACTTTTCACCGAAAGATCTCTAAGAAAGTGCGACGCGGAGGCGAAGGAATCGAGCTTTTAAAGCCTAGCTGTTTGTCTCAACTCGCATTCCGTCGCCCCACTTCCGCGAAAGATTCGCTGTTTTCGGCGAGCTCCCTTTTGTCTCGGTGTTTGTCTTACGCGCTCCCGGGAATCCAAAACACCGTAGGAAACGATCGTAAGACCGAAAACAGCTCGAGTGAAGGACAGCTCGGTGCCGTGATGTCAGCAAATATTTTATGCTGTGCTAATTTTTCCTTGAATTTAGAACAAATACTTTGCGCCGCCAAACCGAATAAATGTCTTAATTGCTTTAATATGTTAACAATCATTTCTTGCTAACTAAATTATATACTAACTTGTCAACTATGATAACAATAATTTATACATATACGCAGGAGGAGGATAATACACGCGCACGTACACGCACGCACACGCACACACACACACACACATATGCGCACAAACACATCAAGAGAGAAAAAGTTAGTCAATTAATTTATTCGGTTTTGCGGCGCCAAGTATTTAAAAAAAAAATTTATTTGTATTCAATATAAATAATATACAATTATTACCGAATTGCAAATAAAGATTTATTTACATTATTAAATAATTTCAATACATATTTATGTTGTTCTTTGTCATGTTGTTTGTTTCCCATTCTAATTCCATTTGATGGTTCTGTAATTACATATTATTTATTAAAAATTTATGTATTATTAATAAAATTTATTTTTAAATAAAATCTTTTAATATAAAGATCTCATACGCTGTAATCTTAGATGCTTCCTCTGTAGATGCAGTATATAAATCAATTTTTTCTTGCACATTCAATTTATGATTAAAAACATTGTTAATGGACTCTTGTAAATCAATGTTTTCTGCCTCATTTAATTTATAATTTGATACATCAACAGGCTATGTAAAGTTCATTTATTATAGTTATAACCTATAAGTAGAGTCCGGACGTTCGGGCTCGATCCCGGGTCGCGCGCGGAGAACCGCTGCGTGCGAGTGAGTCGGGTGCCCGCTAAAATAAGATAACAATAGCCGATGTAACAACTGCCAATTGCGTCCGATCGTTCCGATCGGGCATCCGACTCACTCGCACGCAGCGGTTCGCCGCGCGCGACCCGAGATCGAGCCCGAACGTTCGGACTCTACCTATAAGTATTTCATGTATAAAAATTAATTTAATTAAAATATGTACATACCTGGTAAATGTAAGGATAAAACAGCTGTTCGACTTAAATTATTTGCAAGTTTTACACGTGGTTCTAAATGCTTGTCGCAAATTTTTGTCTTAATTGTTTTTCGGAACACTTTAATAAGTTATTATTTCCGCAAGCAGACAGCCATTTTAATAATTTTTCTTTATCTTTTGGAAATACATGCAGTTTATTTTTTTTTATGTACATCCGAATACTTCACACTTTTTGTGAGACATTGCCGATATATATATATATATATATATATATATATGTATATATATATATATATATATATATATATATATATATATATATATACAGGGTGTCCAGAAATTCGCGCATTCGGTGCACGTGAGGTGATACTTTATGATACAAGAAACAACTTTTTCCTTTAGCAAAATTTCACCCGACAAGTAGTTTTCGCAGGCGAGCAGGTTGAACTTAACGAATAAGCGCGATTATTCATGTGGTATGCAGGGCCGTCGCGCGCTTCTAACTCACTCGTTCATTGAAAAATAATACATATGTAAATAGTAATAAGCTTTATGAGCTAAACGTCTTATTATTCTAAATATTGCATACAATTGCGCATGATAATTAAATAATATCACTAAATATTAAGAATAAATATTACTAATTAAATGAGAATACGTGTACAAATGTCGAAAACTTGATTTATTGTATAACAGTGATTAAAAGTAAAGTAAAATATTTGAGTTAAAGTATTATAAGAGCTAATTATCTTTTTATTTTTTTGCTATGAAAATACAAAGAACTTGTCCACAATTAATTTTTAACATGTTATAAGAATTACATAATTACATAAAATCTCAGTAACAATTGTATCAATATCTGGAAATTTATTACACATTTTTGAAACAATTATTTACAAAGTATTATGTAAGCACAAGAAGAATTTAAAGAAATTTTAAAAGCATGAAAATTGTTTCGATACAAAAAATATGAAAATATTAACATTTATTGAAATAAATAATTTTTTGAAAATATGCTTCCGACACACTTTGTAGACATAATTCTTTTAAAAATAAGTCCAAAATTTTATAATTAATCATATGGATCTAATATAATAATTAGATAACATACGTAGAAGCGCGTGTTCGTGATGTTGAAAATTAAAAGTTCACAAAATTTTGAAGAAACTTTAATCTTTGAGCTATTATAATTTTGTGAAAAAACATACAATAATTGTTATGGAGTCATTTTAAAGGACGAGGTTTTTACTTACACTTGCTTTGGTTGCATTGGTTCTCCTTAAGATAATTTTACACTAAGAAATGAGAAATTCAAAAAGAATTTATCTCAAAAATTTTGTAAAATTTTTGAGGTTTAAATTCTTTTTGAATTTCTCATTTCTTAGTGTAAAATTATCTTAAGAAGAATCAATGCAACCAAAGCAAGTGAAAGTAAAAACCTCGCCCTTTAAAATGGCTCCTTAACAATTATTGTATGTTTTTTTCACAAAATTATAATAGCTCAAAGATTAAAGTTTCTCCAAAATTTTGTAAACTTTTAATTTTCAACATCACAAGCACGCGCTTCTACGTATGTTATCTAATTAGTATTTTAGATCCATATGATTAATTATAAAATTTTGAACTTATTTTTAAAAGAATTATGTCTACAAAGTGTGTCGGAAGCATATTTTCAAAAAATTATTTATTTCAATAAATGTTAATATTTTCATATTTTTTGTATCGAAACAATTTTCATGCTTTTACAATTTCTTTAAATTCTTCTTGTGCTTACATAATACTTTGTAAATAATTGTTTCAAAAATGTGTAATAAATTTCCAGATATTGATACAATTGTTACTGAGATTTTATGTAATTATGTAATTCTTATAACATGTTAAAAATTAATTTTGGACAAGTTCTTTGTATTTTCATAGCAAAAAAATAAAAAGATAATTATAATATAATACTTTAACTCAAATATTTTACTTTACTTTTAATCACTGTTACACAATAAATCAAGTTTTCGACATTTGTACAGGTTACGTATTTTCATTTAATTAGTAAATTATTCTTAATATTTAGTGATATTATTTAATTATCATGCGCAATTGTGTGCAATATTTAGAATAATAAGACGTTTAGCTCATAAAGCTTATTACTACTTACATATGTCTTTATTTTTCAATGAACGAGTGAGTTAGAAGCGCACGACGGCCCTGCGTACCACATGGATAATCGCGCTTATTCGTTAAGTTCAATCTGCTCGCCTGCGAAAACTACTTGTCGGGTGGAATTTTGCTAAAGGAAAAAGTTGTTTCTTTTATCATAAAATATCACCTCACGTGCACCGAATGCGCGAATTTCTGGACACCCTGTATATATATATATATATATATATATATATATTTATATATATATATATTTATATATATATATATATATATATATTTATATATATATGTATATATATATATTATATATATGTATATATATATATATATATATATATATATATATATATATATATATACAGGGTGTAACCAAACAAACATATACGGTGTACATCATCAGGTAAAGAACGAGAATCCAGATCGAAAAGTCCTGAGTCATTTTTTTATTTGAGCTTTCTGTTAGTTATTATAAAGTGTTAAAGTTAGCCACTCAGCACCCGTGTACAGAGGGAAGTCAGGGACGGCAAAGTAGCAAGGCGGAATGGAGCGAACTATGCGACGGAAGAACAACGCGCGACGGTGAGAATCGAAGCAAGAGCAACAATCTATGCCTTGCTACTTTGCCGTCCCTGACTTCCCTCTGTACACGGGTGCTGAGTGGCTAACTTTAACACTTTATAATAACTAACAGAAAGCTCAAATAAAAAAATGACTCAGGACTTTTCGATCTGGATTCTCGTTCTTTACCTGATGATGTACACCGTATATGTTTGTTTGGTTACACCCTGTATATATATATATATATATATATATATATATATATATATATATATATATATATATATATATATATATATATATATATATATATATATATATATATAAAACGATCTACCTTCCGAAGCTCTTGATTCCACCACGGATTAGCTCGTCGGAAATTTCTGGGTTCGGAGTAGGTAGTTAAGGAATAGAACACGCTCGGACTTTAGAGTGACAAATTACAAACATTTATTATAATCTTCCAATTTACAGTGTAAGGACGCGGACTCGTCTGCGGTGAGATTGATACAATGGTTTTTAATAACGGGTGCGCGAGTTGAATAGGGATTCTTCCCGGGTTATCTCGGATCCGCGTCGGCGTAAGACGGATTGTATCGTGCGTAAGATCGGCGATTTTATCATGCGGTGCACTTAGATACATGCGGTGGTAATTTACGGTCGGTAAATTCGGTTTTCGGGGTGATCGCGTGTCGCGGATGGTACCGCGCGATGCGCGACGCTTGGGCGGCCAGAATAGAGTTCGTTTCGAAATAGTTTCGCGGCTCTTTCGCTTGCCGGGTTTTCGAGATAGGATGTCCGGCTCGCTCCCGAGAATCTTCGGGGAAGGCACGGAAACTCCGATACCCTCTGGATGTGCGATGCGGCTCGAGGTAGAGGACTGTCGTCTGGCCGGAAAATCCCGAGCTAGGGCGGAGAAAACCTCTCACCTTCTGAAACGGGACGACAGAGCGGAGTGTCGGGTACTTCTCGTGGCGCGGAGTAGCCGACGGCCGGAAAATCCTTAGCGGAGGCGGAGAATGTTCTCACTTCACTACGTCGGGCTAGCTCCGGGCGAGAGAAAGGTACGGATCGACGGAGGGCGGCGGCCGAGAACTCTCGGGCCGGGCTTACTCTGGCGACCGGTGCGGCAATTTCGGCTTTGCGGAGGAGACGGTGTCTCTTGGGCAAGCTTGCCGAGGAAAAAGGTCCGGAACATCTGAGAACGCGGGTTTATATACCCGCTGGGCTCGTGGTGGCGGTGGGCATTTGTGCGTGTGGCACAATGCGCACATGCGCATTCGGTTTCGGCGTCGCTCACGTGGGGTGGCAGTGCCTTGCCGCCACGCTGTGGTCGGCGCTGCTCGGCCGGAAATGCCCGAGCGGATTTAGCCGTATAACGCGCTTCCCGCGCTATTACTCCGGCCTCCTTCTGTTCGTTTAAAAAAAGGGCGCACCGCGCCTTTCCGCCCGATCGGTTACTGTTCGGGCGGCTTCCAACGGACGTTCGTCGGGCAAACGATGCTCGCTATGGGGGCATCGTTACATATATATATATATATATATATATATATATATATATATGTATGTATATATATATATATATATATATATATATTTATACATATAATTGCCATTATTACATTTATACACAATTATATATAAACAATTTTTCCCATTTCTTCAAACTTCCTTTTCTATAAAAAAGAAATGCGAAAATGATTTTTTTATTAATTTTCTAATTCTTATTATTCTTCCTATATATGCAAGGAAAGATTATACAAAAGAAAAGAAAATAAATATGAACATGTATGGACATATTTGGTACATAATTACACATACTTATGTTTTATATAAAAAATTTTTTATTTCCCGGGAAAAAATTATTTATATATGGATGTATACAAATATACATAAATGTATAATTATATACAAAATATGTCCGTATATGTTCATACTAGTTTCCTTCCTTTGAAAAATTGTTATTTAATATAAGAAAAATAATAATGGTAAGAAGACATAAAAATTCATGTAAGAAAAAAATAATAAAAAGACAAAGAAGTAAAAATACATAAAAAATAATTAAAAGAATAATTTTTATACTGTTTTTCTTTACAAAAAGTTAAGTTTGAAAAAATGAGAAAAATTGCTCATATATAATCATATACTTTCTTCAATTATCAAGAGGTACGGTAGTGTCTCGCGCGCCAAGTTACGCGTAGCGGGCCGCCGGGACACGGCCGTGCCTCATTACACGAGACGGCCTATTGAATAATCCTTCGATTATCGGATCTCATTAATGACTGAACCGATCGAATTCTAAGTAGACTTAATCGAAAGCTTGGGATCAAATTATATAATCAAAGTGTTTTTATTTTTATTTTACGTGAACTACGAGCGGAGTGCACGTGAACTACGAGCATGTGCACGTTTTCGTGATATTACTGTTTTCGTCGCCAATTATCAGATGTAAAGTTTAAAATCGTATAAAATAGGCAATTTTCATTTAAAAAACGGATTCGCCCCAGCGAAAAATGTCCAGTTCGCTTTTTCGACGTAAGAGCGCCACTGTTATGCGATGTCTGCACTGACTGAGCTGCACTGCTGAACTAGTGCAACTCAGTACAATTATAACGAGAACCGATCCATAACCCTCAATGTGTCATCCAACGGATTTGGCGGCACCGGGGTACGCGTAGGGATTGTGCCAGGCGACCCCCGTCAACCGGGGTGTCCAGGTCGCGAAGATCGCGACGTGGGGATCCGCCACAAGAACCGACAGGTTTGGCGGCACCGGGGCACGCGTAGGAACCGTGCCAGGCAATTCCCGTCAATTGGGATGTCCAGGTTGCGAAGATCACGACACAGGTGTGCCACGAGAACCGACGGGTTCGGCGGCACCGGGGCACGCGTAGGGACCGTGCCAGGCGATTCCTGTCAACCGGGATGTCCTGATCGTGAAGATCACGACAGAGGTGCGCCACGAGAACCGACGGGTTCGGCGGCACCGGGGCACGCGTAGGGATCGTGCCAGACAACCCCCGTCTTACGATAGCACGGAACAGAATCAGAATTGTGCACATACGCGTTACCCTTCAGCCCAAACGTGTACGTTGGCCATGTAGTTCATGTGCACGTTTTCGTGATATTACTGTTTTCGTCGCCAATTATCAGATTCATGAATTCATACTTTTTAAATAGAATTATTATTTATAATATTAACAAATCCCATTTTGACATGAAAAGTAGATGTAGCGAAATGTTTTTTAAATAATATTTTGTAGAAACATAGAAACATCGAAATAATCGACGTCGAGATTCTTTCAAATCACACAAAAAATCTATGTCTCAAAAAAGATATAATAATTACTGCAAAATGTGTGAAATCCTAACAAAATTACCTTTTCAAAAAATGGTACAAAAATGCGCCAAGTATACGCGCTCAAAAAACGCCTAAAAAATTACGCCTCAAAAAAGAATCCTTCTACAAAACTACGCCTAAAAAAAGAACTCTTGTATTAATTACCTTTGTACAAAAAAAGTTTTTCCTACAAAAAATATGATATCAAGGAAATGCGCCAACTATAAAAATGGATAGTTCATAATACTCTTTGGTTAGTGTTTATAGTCTGTAAGAAATGAAGGAGATAATATAAAGCAAACAAATAAGTATTTTTATACAAATAATTATTTTAATACAAATAAATATTTTAATATATAAATATTTAAATACTATACATAAATCTTTTATAAATAAATATTTGATCGCACGCACGCACGCACGCAGTGAGAGAGAGAAAGAGAGAGTTAGGTAATTAAGATATTTATTCGGTATGAAAGATAATAATTTTAACACATAATTATTTGAATACAAATAAATTTTTTTTAAATACTTTGCGCCGCCAAACCGAATAAATGTCTTAATTTCTTTAATATGTTAATAATTATTTCTTACTAAATTATATTCTAACTTATTAACTATAATAACAATAATTTATACATATACGTAGGAGGAGGAAAATACGAAAGACACACGCACGCACACGCACACGCACACATATCTGCGCATGAACAAACACATTAAGAGAGAAAAGGTTAGACAATTTATTTATTCGGTTTGGCGGCGCCAAGTATTTAAAAAAAAATTTATTTGTATTCAAATAATTATGTGTTAAAATTATTATCTTTCATATCGAATAAATATCTTAATTGCCTAACTCTCTTTTTCTCTCTCTCACTGCGTGCGTGCGTGCGTGCGTGCGTGCGTGCGTGCGATCAAATAATTATTTATAAAAGATTTATGTATAGTATTTAAATATTTATATATTAAAATATTTATTTGTATTAAAATAATTATTTGTATAAAAATACTTATTTGTTTGCTTTATATTATCTCCTTCATTTCTTACAGACTATAAACTAACCAAAGAGTATTATGAACTATCCATTTTTATAGTTGGCGCATTTCCTTGATATCACATTTTTTGTAGGAAAAACTTTTTTTGTACAAAGGTAATTAATACAAGAGTTTTTTTTTTAGGCGTAGTTTTGTAGAAGAATTCTTTTTTGAGGCGTAATTTTTTAGGCGATTTTTTGAGCGCGTATACTTGGCGTATTTTTGTACCTTTTTTTGAAAAGGTAATTTTGTTAGGATATATAAAATCATGAAAAGATCATATATGAATGATCATATATTGAAAGTATATGTTTCTGATTATATATGGGCAATTTTTCTCAGTTTTTCAAACTTAGTTATTTGTAAAGAAAAACAGTACGAAAATTATCCGTTTATTTTTTGTCTTCTTACTATTACTATTATTTTTCTTATATTATAGAAATTTTACAAAAGAATCTAGTATGAATATATATGGACATATTTCGTATATAATTATATATATTTATATATTTTATATACGTTTGTACATATTTATATATGTTCATACATGAACAATTTTTTCCCGGGCGGGATATGTACTGGAAGAATATTTAATGCATGTATATATGTATAATTTTCGTTACTATATTTGTGTATATATATATATATATATATATATAAACTACATATATATATATATATATATATATATATATGTATATAATATTATCAATACGCCAGGACGCTCATATAAGTAAGCGGACACCACTTGAGTGGGGACTACAATTCGTATGGGCGGTCCTGCACTGCGTATTGAAACGAAATTCAGACGCTCGAGCTATCTCAGATCGTCGAGAATCATACAATAAGAGCGAGAAGGACAGAACAACAAAACATCTGTCCTCTTCTACTCTAAAAATAGCGAGGCGACGAGCGCACACGCACATGGCGTGCGGCCGCCGTCTTGTTAGTGTGAGATCCACACTCTCACTCGTAGCATACAGTAGCATACAGCCCCCTGACACTCATATATTTTATACTATTACGGCATGTCCACTTAATGTCACCGAACCGCTAGATGGCGTTGGCAATTTGTATCCGGATCAGCTGCAGTCAGCAGTCTCCGCGGTCTCTGCGTCACATCACGTGTTTTATATGCGTATCATATTTTAACATATATCTCTATAAAAAATTGAGGCATACATTTTTTTATATACAATAAAAAATATAGTTCGTGTTAAATGCATTAAATTTGACTATGACGCGATGCATCGTAATAGGTTGTACATCGGGTTACGAATCAAACAATAAAAAAGTACATTTTTTTCGTGTTCCTCAAGATGAAAAACTTAGAAATATGTGGCAAGCAGCTTTAAGAAGACGTGATTTTACTATAAAACCATCACAGGCTGTTTGTGAGAAACATTTTTTATCAACTGATATTGTGTGGCATCGTGAAATTTGTAATAAAAAAGGAAATGTTCTTGGTGTAGTAAGTTGAATCAATTATTATAAATTATTCTTGTAATTAAATAACACACAACATGTAATACACAAGCCACATATACACACTCACACACGCTCATACACCCACACACACGCACACGCACGCATACGCACGTACAAAACAATTAATTGATAAAATCAGTAATTAATTGATATCGAAAATTATTTATGAATTATTTATTGTTTAATTAAGCAATAATATTTTATATACTAATTATTAAGCATTGAAAATTATAAAAGCTATACTATCTTACTTATATACTTATACTATTTTCAGTCTGCACCATTTAAAGTTCCACGATTATGCAAAGGGACTGTACCATCTCAATTTCCCTGGACTGAAGAAACTGAAAGAGCTGTTCAAGTTCAAGATGATACAAAAGAAAATTCTCAAAATGAAAATGCGAAGAAACGGAAGAAATCTTCTTTGATCTAGACTTTAAAAGGTCAAAATATAAAGGTAATTCAAGTCATTCATCAATATCATTTGATGATCTAATAGAAATATTAAATAAGAAACAATTACATATGCCAAGACAATGGACATATACTCAATGTTTTGTTTATAATACAAGATTATTGGTTTTTTTTTATCAATATGTCAAAAATTTGAAAATAATAAAGATGAATACAGATTTAATTGTCTTAAGGAAATCTTGATTAATGAAAATATGACAGTGCAAATAAATATTTTGAAACAACCCATTCTAAATATGCTATCAGATATATCAGATATATCAATAACTGAAACTATTAAAAGTACAGAGCAATTGCAAAAATTATTATTTTCTATCGATGATTTTAATATATGCCCTGGAGTAAATAATATTACAAATGAAATTAATGAACTTGGATATAATGAAGCTTTTAAAGATGTCTGTGATACATGGAGACACAGAAAGTGTTTATTGCTGGTACCATTTGTCACAAAAATGTAAGTTTTGTTCAACTATTCGAAATTCTTTAAATCAGAAACGTCGTCGCACAAAAGTAATAAAGTCAGTAAAAAGAATTAAATTAACTCTATCAAACGTAACAAAACAAAATAAATTAATGTTGCTACAAAAAAAATATTATAAAACAGAAAAAGCCAAAAAAGGGCTGAATATATAGCAAACAAAGTAAAAACAGAATTAATTAATTGCATGGCAAAAATCAAAGAAGTATCTACAACAAATATAAAAGATCAATTAAAAGAAAAACAGCTTTCACAAAATCAACTTATCGCAATTCAAGAAATGATAGAAGCAGCAAAACATAAAAGTCCTAAAGGACTTAGATATAATGAGGAATGGATTTTATTATGTATGCTAATACATATGAAATCACCGACTACATACAGTTTTTTAAGAGATAACAAAATATTAACCGTTCCATGCGTTAGAACTATACGGAGGTAAATATGAAGTGCTACCTTTATTTTGGTATAATTTTTATTTTCATATTTCCAATAAAGTTGTATATAAAAAGAGGTTTTATAGTTTATGTATATATTTTTTAATTTTAAATGCTATAAAACTTTTAATTTTATATAATAATTATAACTTAGATAATTTTTTTATTGTATATTTTTTTACAACTTTTAAAAAAATCTTTACATTTTATTTTACATGATTAAAAAATATGTTTGTCATAAAGATACATTTACTTACGATAAATCAATATAAACTAAAAAAAATAAATTAAGTATACTAATAATTAAAGATACTAATGATTAAAGATAGTTTTATAATATATAATGATATTAATAAATTTAATGTAACAATACAACGTAAATATTTTTTATTTTAGATATCTATCTCTTATAGATACTCCGTGTGGGTTTGATTTACATTTTTTTGAGATGTTTAAGTTAGCATTACAAAAAAAAACGAGAAAAAGAAAAACATGGCATAATACTGCTTGATGAAATAAATCTCAGAGAATGTATTAGTATAAATTCAAAAAAACTTACATACAATGGCTTAATTGATTTTGGAATTGATGGAATGCAATCATTGACTCTTGATGACAAAGCTAATCATGGACTAGTGATAATGTTCCAACCGCTGGCTGATTTTTATTCGCAACCAATAGGAGTGTTTGCTTCGAAAGGACCTGTGTCGGGCGAAGTACTGACACAACTTGTAGTTAAAGTAATAGGTACTTATACGTACATATATATATATATATATATATATATATATATATATATATATTAAAATTTAAAAACATAATATTTGATATTTTTATTTGATATTTTTATTTATTATAGGCTATTGCATTGTTAGAAGGCATTAATGCTAAGGTTCATGATGTCATCACTGATGGTGCTGCAACAAATCGAAAATTTTGGAGTACAGTAGGTGTGTGCGGAGAAAAAGATAATTTAGTAAATTATTTTGATCATCCGACTGTGAATGGTCGTTATGTATATGTATTTTCTGATACTCCACAGCTTATAAAAACAATAAGGAATCGATTATATAGTACACCATTACAGGTAAAATAACAATAATATAGTTACATATATTCAAACTAGTGTTCAACAAGAAAGTTTAAATTAGAAAGGTTTTTAAAATAAAAAGCTTTATTTTTTGTTATTTTTATTATTAGCCTTTTTATTATTATTAGCTCAGTCTTGATGGGAAACCTATAAAATGGGATTATTTTTGATTTTTACATGATAAGGACAAAACATTACCAGCACAAATGCGAATATGTCCAAAAATAACAATAAATCATAATACATTTACAAACGCAGCTAAAATGAGAGTTCGACTAGCTGCTCAAGTAAGGACATTTGAAGAATATTTTATTTATAGAATGTTTTGTAAACTAATAGTGTATACATGAATGTGTGTGTGTATATGTGTGTGTACATTACATACGCACGCACGCACGCACGCACGCACGCACGCACGCACGCACGCACGCACGCACGCACGCACAATAAGTTAGCTAATCCTATATATTTTACATGAGATCGATATATACATAAATATATATATATATATATATATATATATATATTTATAGGAGACGATATGTAGACATTATTACGAAATAGATAGATAGATTTGATACGAGATCGATATCTATTGCAAGTACAAAAATATACATATAATAATATTTTTAGTCAATATTATAAACAAAACTCATAATTTTAATTCCTTTTTTTTATGTTACCTAAATCTATAATTTAGTTTGTATTTACCTTTTTTTTATTAAATAAATTAAAATGTAAAAATTAACCAATTTCAAGATAACAATTATTTCGCTTTGAACCTCAACCTCGTTCATTCCTCCCTCGAGCTAGCACATGGTCCTGTCCCGGGATAAGAGGGTTTAAACCTTGATCCGAAATAGGACCGACGATCGCACGGTTCGTTTATAGTGTCAAAGCGTCTCGAACGTTGACCTGTAAACGAAACATCCACATGCGATCTACTCGGAGCACTCGTCCCGATAGAGTGTCTTCGAGATTCAAAACAAGCGACTAGTTACGCCCTTCCTTCCCCGTCCTTTATCCCAGTCACTTGACCTAGCAAGAAATCCACGGGTCTGGACGTAACAGTATAAAACAAAATGTGCATGGGGGAAACTCTGCAATAGTGGGAAGTGGACAAAGTTACAGTAAAGCAGTGAAAGAGAAAAAAGAAAGCATACTGATTGTAAACCAAAAAAGAAGCAGGAAAGCGAGACCACCAGGAAAATAGTAAAAGAGAAAGTGAATATAAAAGATCTAGCAGTAGGAATAACAAAGCTCAGGAAAGGAGGTAAAGGATCTGTTATACTTGGATGTGAGAGTGAGAGAGAAATAAAACAGTTGAAAGACACAGTGAGTGAGAAGTTAGGCAAAGACTTCGAGATCATGGAACCAAAGAAGACAAAACCAAAATTAAAAGTTCTAAATGTTGATGAAGAAGAAATGAAACTAAAGGATGAAAATCTAATAGATACGATCAAGAAGCAGAACAATATTGAGGGAAATAAAAGAGGATTTTACATAAGAGGTGAAGAGGATTGACAACGAAAGAAGAGGAGGGACTGCAGGAACCAGAAGAGGAAACAAAGAAGGCTCGTCGAATTAAATTCAATTCAACATTAGGTTATAAAGGAGATGAAGTTGGCACTGTTGGCGCTATCAGAGACAAGATTGATACCAGACATTGAAAATAGTGAGGTAAATGTGCCAGTTATAGTATCGTTGTTGATTGATTTCCCATGTGATTGTTTTCCCGGTTTCGGTTTGATTCGGAAAGCAGGAATACAGGGGGAGTTATATTACACTATGATCAAAAAGTTCCGGGAATTGTATTTTAAATTACGCGCGCTTTACCCATTCGAATCAATTTTTTTTCTCGGATTTGTAAACCTTTCCCCAACACTTTTGTTAAACGTGAGCGCCATCTGTATCATTAGTAGTTGTTTGGCGTCTGTTTGGCGTTTTACATCAGTCCAGTTTTTGCACTTCGTCGCATTTCAAAATGGAAAAAAATATTGAACAAAGAGTTTGTTTGAAGTTTTGTGTTTCCAACGATATTTCTTGTGCCGATGCATTGAAAATGCATTGAAAATGCTACAAAAAGCCTACGGAAACTCTGCTCTCTCGAAAACACGAGCATACGAGTGGTATTCGGCATTCAAAAAAGGTCTCAAAGTTTTCTTTGATTATCGAGGCGTTGTTCATTATGAATACCTGCCAACGGGTCAAACAATTAATAAGGAGTATTATCTGGGCGTAATGAGGCGTTTGAGAGATGCTGTGCGTAGAAAACGACTGGAATTATGGAAAAACAATTCTTGGATTTTGCACCATGATAACGCTCTCTCTCACAAAGCACGCATTGTGGCCGACTATTTGACCAAACACGCAGTAAATACCATCCAACAAGCATCATATTCTCCGGATATGGCACCCTGCGACTTTTTCCTGTTCTCAAAACTTAAATTACCGCTTTGTGGAAAAAGATTTTCGAGCATAGATGAAATAAAAGAAAATGCGACGAGGGAATTGAAAGCCATTCCTTCATCGGACTAGGAAAAGTGTATGGATGAATGGGTTAAGCGTTGGCATATGTGCATCGCTTCAGATGGATGCTACTTTGAAGGCGATAAAATAAATGTACCTGAAAATTAACAAAAAATCTGTTTTATTTACCAACTCCCGGAACTTTTTGATCATAGCGTATATATAAGAGCAGTTATATTATATATAAAGAGCAGACGATATCAAATATGTAGTAATATTAAATGAAAAAATAATATCTAATTGTTGGTGTATAGTAGAAGTGAAAGACAGTATGTTCAAGGATGCGATCGCTGTTGTGTATTACTCACCGAGTGCGTCAGATGGCGATTTTATACGATTCTTGGAGGATATAATGGACATAATGGTAGTGAAGGGACAATGTATAATGGTAGGGGACTTTAATGTAGATTTAATGAAGGATTCATTTTATGTAAAATAACTAACAATAGAAATGTCATATTTAGGTATGAAAGTATATTGACAAACCAACGCGAGTAACGAGAGACAGTAAAACGTTGATAGATTTGGTTTTTGCAAATAGCAAAATGAATTGCTGCATGATAATGCAAATAAAATGCATGATAAACCGAAGATAATAGATCATTCGTGGATAAGTATTGAACTCGTTATAAGCAGCGTGGATAAAAAATATAGAAAATTTATTAGTAGAGATTATACTAGATTTCATAGGTGAATTTTGTGAAGAAATAAAAGAAAGAATAGAGTATAAAGATGATTTAGATATGAACGTAAGAGCAGAAAAATTCGTTCAAAGTATAGTAAATGCATTAGATATAGTTGCACCAAAGAAGAAATATAAAATACCAAAGATATGGGAAGGGAAAAAATGGTATTCGGATGATATAAGAGTAGCTACAAAGAAAAGGAATGAAGCATATATTAGAGCGATGCACACGTGCATTGAACAAGATTGGTTACAATTTAAACTTGAAAGAAATATAGTTGTTAAATTAATTAGGAATAAAAAGAAAGAATATTATGAAAATATGACAGACAATAATAAAAACGACCCTATAATGTTATGGAAAACCTTAAAAAAAAGTAATAAATGGAGAGAAAGGGGGCGCAAAAGAAATAAATAATGTAAATTTTGAGATACTACGAAACATAGAAAAATTTAAATTGACGGACAAATTTAATTTGTATTATATACAGAGTATTGACAACATAATTAAGTCCATACGAAAGGAGATTAGTATGAGTAAGAAAACTATTTATGTTATAGATAATAAAGAAATTATAGAGAATTTTGAATTGATAGATATATATAAATTGGAACGAATTGTTATGGGTCTACCACGTAAAAAAGGAACGGAATAACTAGTGATTTATTGAAAGCATGTTTTTACGTAATAGGGGAAGAATTGTTGAAGGTAGTAAATGATTCATTGTGTAAAAGTATATGTCCGGAGTGGTGGAAAACATCCACAATAATACCGATTCCTAAAATAGAAAAACCAAACAAATCAAGCGAATATAGACCAATAAATATATTGCCAATATATGAGAATGTATTAGAATTAGTAGTTAAAGAGCAAATTGAAATGTATTTACAAGATAATGACATTATTACAAAACACCAATCGGGGTTTAGGAAAAATCATTCTTGTGAAACAGCAATTCAAACTGTAATCGATGATTGGAAGATGATAGTTAGTGAAGGAGACATTGTAGGAGTAATATTTCTGAATTTAAAGCGGGTATTCGAAACAGTAGATAGAGATTACTGGATAAATTGTATCAATACGGAGTGAGAGGAATGGTACTAGAATGGGTAAGTTCGTATTTAAGTAATAGAACACAGCAAGTTAGATTTAATAATCAATGGTCAAAACAAATTATGACGAAGTACGGAGTACCACAGGGATCAGTATTAGAGACTTTGCTATTTACAATATATATAAATGATATCGTACAAATATGCCCAGAAAATTGTAGCATTAAAATGTTTGCGGATGACACAATAATATATATGAAAGGAAGCGGAAGCGGAGAAGTAGAAGAGAAATTAAACACAGAATTACCTTTAGAAAATAAAATAATTACCACAGAAAATTGGATGAATGTTAATAAATTAAAAATGAATGCTGCCAAAACTAAGTTTATGATAATTAGAAATATAAGAAAAGAATTGAGAAGAAATATTACATTAAAATGTTTAGATGGCACTATGATAGAACGTGTAGAAAATATCAAATATCTTGGTGTAATTATCGATAGTAAACTCCGATTTGAGGATCACTGTGATTATATGTTAAAGAAAATATGGAAAAAAAATAAGTTTCTTAAACAGAATTGGTAAAGACATATCGAGTTATATCAGATGTATTATTTATAAATCAATTATAACACCACACTTTGAATAGTGTAATACAATTTTGGCAGGTATAGGTGAGACTCAGCTGACTAAATTACAAGTTGCGCAAAACAGAGCCATGCGAGTTATATTACAATGTGATAGGTATACTAAGGTGGAAAGAATGCTGCACGCGCTGCAGTTTATGTCCATAAGACAGAGGTCATATTATAACGTTTGTATATTTGTTTTTAAAATGGTAAATGGTATCTTGCCTGAGCAACTAGGAATAGTGTTAGTAGAAAATAGGAATGAAAGGCAAACAAGACACTTGCCTGGCTTGCAAGTGTAACATTGTAATACAATTTAGAAGAACAAGAAGTGCACAAAATAGTCTATTCTACAAAGGCATACAAATGTATAACGCTATGCCGTCAGAGCTGAAGCAATGTGATGAACTTATAACATTTAAACGTATGTTAAAAGACTATATTATATCTCAGTTAATTAGTTTGTAAGACACTCTATGTATAACAAAATAGCTGAGAAAGCTAAATAAATATCATTCATTCATTCTCTCTCTCTCTCTCTCTCTCTCTCTCTCTCACACACTCACTCACTCACTCTCACTCTCTTATAAGGCTCTTCATTATATTGTAGCAGTAGAAAAAAATGTCCGAAAAGAAGAAATTTTCATAAACGGTACATACATTTTTATTTTTTGTAATTCTTGCTTTTTATATCTTATTGCGATTTTAACCTTTCTTGTAATTTTCATACTAATCTATATCAATTAATCTCTAAATTGTAAAACATACAAAGAAAACATACAATGCAAGATATATTTTATAAGATAGTAGGCGAAACAGAAATATTGGAGAGAAGCAGTTGTAGCTTAGTACAGAGTAGTTATTTGAAAAGGGGAAAGATCTAGATTCGAGCCCTGGATGCTGTGTCCTGGGACACAATAAACAATTTTCTTGTGCTACTTAAAATTTGACTTTTGCTAAATTTTCTCTCTCTCTCTCTCTCTCTCTCGCTTTCTTTCTTTCTCTTCCTTTTCCCTTTTTCCCTTTCCTATCCCATTTTGATAATATTTTCTCAGTTTTCTTAATTTGCTAATACTTTTCTTTTAATGATAGGTGTGTCAATATTTATTTACATAATTATGTAGTTATTGTGATAGTTATTTACTTTTCTTTTTAATTAATAAAATTAATGTAAAACAATTTTTTTATAAAAATCAAGAAAATCCAGGGTTTTACAAACTTATTGAGTTCATAACCAAAGATAAATGCAAAGGTCGAAGTGTGGATGTTGTGCCGTATAAATGTACTAATTATGATAATGAGGCTGGGAACTTGAAGACAGTTTTCATGTCACCACCATATACAAGTGGGACAACAGAATTATTGCATTCTCTTGTTAAAAGTAGGGCAGAAATCATGGCCATTCTATGAAATTAATATTGTTGGTGATGCCAGTAGGTTTCTGTAAAGTTTTCTTTGTAATTGGGCTAATTCTAATTCTATGAACAAATTAATCTTAATGATGTAGAGAAATGTTAAACAAAATATCCATTTCATATTATATCAATGAAGAGAAAAGAAGAATTCAGTAACAAATTTGACACATTTTCCAATTTTTGGCTTTTAATTTGGATTATAAAATAGTTTTCGATTAATTCTAAATAGCTTTTCTTTGGTACAAAGCAAAAAACTGTTATTTTTTTGCGTATCTTAATAAATTTGGATGTATTCTTATAAGTATACTTTTATAAAATTTTCCAATTTTTTTGTAGTTTTTAAACAATTCTTTTCATACATGTGACAATACGCCCCTCGCCACTACCCGCCGGGCCGACCATCCGGCGCATAAGCGCCACGTACTCCCGAGCACGCCACTACGGCATGACAATCACGCCGTTACGCGACGAAATCGGTTACGCGTCGTGGGGATATGCCCCACCTTGGTTTTCTACAGATATAACCGGGCCGGAGCAACCCGAAGCAAGCAGTCCTGTCCCAGCCCTCTTCCTGTTCCGATCCTCTCAGTCGGGCGCACCCGACTCCGCTGTACAACGTACGGGCACACGCGTACGCATCCAGGCACACCTGGAGTACAGACTTTTCCAGCTGGGCGCACCTGGTCGTTTGCCTCTGACTCCTAGGTCGGGCGCACCCAATCCGTCCTCCGTATGGTGAGCAGGCGCACCTGTTCACACCCAGGAGCACCTGGAGTACGGGCCGACCCGTGGGGCGCACCCAACGGGTTCTACCTTTCAGATCCTAGCCGCCGTCGTTATCGTTCCGAGATCGCGCCGTCTTCGGGACCCGTGTCGCGTCAGCGACCCGCGCCGTACGACCCGCGTCCGCGACCCGCGCCCGCAGAGTCGACCGACTCACGCCGCGCCGGGCCCCGGGGCCGACCGATAAACCCGCGTAGTATTAAGGGGATCCTAAAAGTGACATAATTACCGATCGAGCATTGATATTTTTTATTCCTTGAAATTATCAAATTGGCTTTACAAAATACAAAATCCTTCTCCAACGATTAAAGTACACGCAAAAATGAACCCCGCGTGTATCGATTCATATAAGAAACGAATAAAAATTAAAAATATTACTGCCACTTGACAATAATATTTACTGAACACAAAAATTCTACAGTTTATATATGCAAAATGAGATGTTGGCGGGGTAGGGACAACATGCACGAACAATATTGTGCAATTGAAACTAAGATTAGGTGGCTAGAAAAAAAGATTATATGGAATGAAATTTTATTGATGCAAATACCGATGCGGAAGAGCATGCAGATAATAACAGAGCAGTATTGAGTGTAGCAGTAGACGGCGGATCTTGCAAGAGATGGCGTCGTAATCTGTTAGATAAGGACTGACAATCTTTATTTGTACACATCCTTGTTTTTCCTATACCGTAATAAGCAGAGACCAGATCACG
Organism: Tetramorium bicarinatum; assembly: GCA_928718305.1. NCBI lineage: Eukaryota > Metazoa > Arthropoda > Insecta > Hymenoptera > Formicidae > Tetramorium > Tetramorium bicarinatum. The sequence continues at coordinate 3,319,250 of OV788323.1, forward strand.
GTCGTGTCGTTTTCCCCATTCCACGCGCGTGCTAGCGGCCGAGCGTAAGAAGCAGTACCGTGTATGTGCGCTGCGCCAGTCTAGCAAAGAGGGCACTCCCAATAAAATTTCATTCCATAAAATCTTCTTTTCTAGCTTTCTAATCTTAATTTCAATTACACAATATTGTTCGTGCGTGTTGTCCCTACCCCGCCAATATCTCATTTTGCATATATAAATTGTAGAATTTTTGTGTTCAGTAAATATTGTCAAGTGGCAGTAATATTTTTAATTTTTATCAAGTAAAGTGTTAAAATTTTTAAATGTATATATGTATATAAACAGTATGTATACATAATAAATTATATATAAGGCGGCATCAGAACTGCGAACTCATTAGGGGACTTTTCCGCAACTCTGACTGCTGTGTTCAAAACCGATTATATGATTTATTTCATAAACCAGTATATTATTAAAGCAAAATCCATATTTCATCTAACGACAAATTAATAAAATCTGTATTATAAGGAGAATACTTTGAGATTTCCAGGTCGCATTTGATATTCACACAAATCCTTGATCTTCATTTATATTGCGATTTATAACATCTTAAAAATTCAAACAACGATTTATAACATCTTAAAGAATTCAATATTGTTTATTTAATAATTTTGTTAAAAACACGTGAGAAAGAATCGTTTTATGTAAGAGAAAAAGGGCTTGGGATAGTAGAATTGAATAAGTCGGGATTTATTAAAATTTATATGTTGCAATATTTGTCTCTGGAAAAAAAAATTTACATACAACTTGACATACCTTATTTATACATAATGGATTTTTAACAGATAATAAAAATATGTTCTTTTCATAGTGGCTGTGTTTCAAAATTCATTGCCAGTCCTGAAAATCTATAGTGCACATTACGTATACTAGATTTTTAGGGTTGACAGTGAATTTTGAAGCACAGTCATAATCACACACGCAAACTATCTTTATAACTTGGTGAAAAAAAAATTTGGTAACATTACACTTGTTTTATACCGCTTACAAATTTTTTGTAAAAATAAATAATGAATAAGGACAAAATATCTTTATATTAAATAAGGTAATAATGAATAATGAAAATTATCTTGATGTACACACGGCGTTAGAAATGCCTAGTCACACGAAGTTGGTCGCGTTCAGAGTTTATCTTTCTCCTTCCTCTATCTTCCACATTGAAAGGAAAAAGATAAACTCGGAACGTGACCAACTTCATGTACCTAAGCATTAATGACAATGTGTATACTTACATAAAAATAAAGTATACATAAAGATAATAAAAGATATACATAAAGATAATAAAAGGTAATAAACATAAAAGTAATAAAAGGTATATGTAAAAATAAGAAAAAGAACGAGAACCGTAATATTTGATTTGACGGAATCATATGATATATCATAATTTAGATCGATAAGTGCAGTGGCCAACAGATCATTTGATTACCAGATCAAATGATCTGTTAGCCACTGCATATTAATTTAATCGATCGCAATCGCATACGATTGCATCAACTATACTGCGCTATATCCGTAAACATATTTTTTATACATACATATAAAGGTAAATGCACGCACGCACGCATACACGCACACACGCACGAACATGCACACGCACACATTACTCTTTGTATGTATATAAAAGCAATATTTTATACATAAAGATAATAAGAAGTATATATAAAAGTAATAAAAGGTATATGTAAAAATAATAAAAAGAACGAGAACTGTAATATTTGATTAGACGGAATCATATGCAATTTCGATCGATGAAGTGCAGTGGCCAACAGATCATTTGATTACCAGATCAAATGATCTGTTAGCCACTGCATATTAATTTGATCGATCGGAATCGCATACGATTGCGTCAACTATGCTGTGCTATATCCGTAAACATGTTCTTTATACATACAAAAGTAAATGCACGCACATGCACACGCACACATTACTCTTTGTATATGTATGTATATATAAGGAATATTTTTATGGATATGTTCTATATACATATCCCGGCGCCATCGGTATCCCATAGGATATGTCGGCGATGGCACTGGGCTTTGAGGCATATACATCGACGATGGCACTGGGCCTTGTGATATATACGTCGGCGATGGCACTGGGCCTTGGGTCATATACATCGGTGGTTGCGTAATAAAAGTTGGCTGTGGCGGTCCTGGTGGTATATACATCGGCGATGGTCCTTGCACTGGCCCTTGGAATATATAAGTAGGGATGTATCCGCCTCCCATATATTGTGGAAGTTGACCTGTGGGGTAATGCCATGTTGCTCCTCCGGCATTTTTCTCCCATTTTTCTTTTTGTAGAGCTTTCTTTAATGCCTGGTTAATTTGCTGAAACAAAAAATTATTTTTTTAAATTTTATATTATGTATGTATGTATGTATATTTAATGTATGCCCTTAGGCGTTACATGGCGCTTTTGCAAAGAAGCGTTCCCAAACTTTCCACAACCTTTTTACATCTAACTTATGTCTACCTTATATCTGTAATTCCTTAATCCTATGTATATATTTTCGCTCTCTCTTGGTCTAACCTTTCAATTTCTCGAAAGATTATCCCACGCCGCTTGCACACACACCCGCCCTCGCATTTGGGACTTCCGTTTCCTCTTGCATTTATTCTCATTTTCTTTGTTTATTCCCCCATTTACTTTCTAATTTCCTGTCTGTCTTTCCTGTTCCTTCATTTTATTTCCTTTCCCCTTCTCTCCTTCTTTCATTCTTCTTTCGTACTTCCATTCATTCATTCTTGCTCTCCCATTCCTTTTCCTCCTCCACCCCTCCATTTCCTCTTTCATTCCTTTCCTTATCCATCCTTCTCATCCATTCCTCTCCCTCTCCTTCTTCCCCTAATACCCATTCTACTCTTTCCTGCCAGCTTCCGTTTACAAAGTTCCATCTTATACACTCTTCCCATACATGCTCCCACGTTTCTATGTCCCCTTCACAAATTCTACATTTCTTCTTCTTTTCCCCTTCCCAATATCTACTTTCCGTAACCTCTCCTCCTAATCTATATATCTTGCTATTCTTTGACATCTACTTCTTCCCCATCCTTTCTTTAAATACTTCGGGATTCCTTCTTTCTTTATCGTTTTATACCACCTATTATATCTCGAGTTATTTATTTTTCCCACCTCTCTTTCTCTTGCCTTTCTCTATCTAAGCGTATTAATTTCTCTATCCATTCCCTATCTCCTCCCCTCTCCTCCACTTCTTTCATCTTTATTCCTTTCTCTTCAAAATATTCTCTCCTCTCTTTTTCCCATGTCGATTCCTTGCCCCCTTTCCTATTCCTTTGTCTTATTTCTTCCCAGCACATTCTAGTCCATTTCCCTCCCCTTCCTTCTTCTAGTCTATTTTCAAAACCCCACGCCCTTCTGCCTGCTATACCTTTTAATTTATTCCTCTGCAATTCTTCTCTCACTAAGTACCCCGGTGTTGATTTCTCTACTCCTATTATCCATTTTAGATATCTTTCCTTTAGACTTTCTATTTTTGCCCTCTCCTTCCATCCCCATATTTCTACCCCATAACTCATTACTGTCCATACTAACTTATCAAACAGCCATAGCCTCCTTCCCCAATCTCCTTCGTATCTTCTTTTTCCAATTCCCCACACCTGCTCCATTATTGCCGCCGCCCTTTTCACCCTATCCTTAATATGCGCTTCTTGCCCCCCGTTCCTCTGTAACGTATACCCCAGGTACTTAAATTCTTTTACCTTTTTTATTACTTTTCCTTTCCATCTCATTTTAATTTTGCTATCTCTCCCTCCCCCTTTTTTGCATCTCATAATATTTGACTTTTCTACATTTAAAACTAACCCTTTTCTATCCAAATATTCTTCCAGTCTATCTATCATACTTCTCATCTCTTCCTCGTTTTCTGCTATTAGCGTTATATCGTCCGCATACGCTAACGTATTCAACTTTTCCCCTCCTATTTTTATCCCTCCTCACTTCACCCTACTCATCTCTTCTTCTAATTCCGCCATTAAAATATTGAATAATATTGGGCTTAGAGGACAACCCTGTCTGACTCCTTTAATTGTCCAAAAGTCTTCCCCTACTTCGCCTCCTATTCTAATTCTGTTTTTTGTCTCTCTGAGCACCTCTTCTATCCTATTAACAATTCTCTCTCCCACTCCCCTCTCTTTCATGACCTTTATTAGGATGTTCCTGTCCACTGAGTCAAAAGCAGCTTTTAGGTCTACAAAGAAGATTATTAACTTTCCTCCTTTCTTTTCCACCTGTCTATTTATTAAATAATTTAACACGTAAATATTATCTATCGTTCCTGTTCCTTTCCTGAAACCTACCTGATTCGGGGGTATTATTCCTTTTTCCTCTACTTCTTTCTTTAATCTTTCTGTCAATACTGCTGTATAGATTCTGTACAATGTAGGCATTATTGTGATTCCTCTATAATCTTCTACTTTTTCACCCTAATTTTATATTATAAATTTTTTATATTTTTAATTTATATTATTTTATTTAATACATTTGAGTTATATATATACAAGATGTTTTATCAATAGTGATCATTTACTTTTATGTTTTAAATTAAAAAAAAAGATTATTATGACAAATATATGTGAAACAAAATTATTCTAACTAAATCTATTGTGAGCATCTAGTGATTGCTTACAAAACTATTTACGATAATAAACAAAAACGTATGTAGGATAAATGTTTATTAATATCCAGAATATATATAATAATTCACAAACTCGCAATACTCGCAGGATAACTCGCAACGTTCTCGAACGGAGACTGACTCGATACTGTACGGAGGCTTCGCTCAGACTGGACTGGACTGGTCGCGGGCTTTCCCGGTTTTATATTCAAGCGGTCCCTTTTGATTTCGGAAAACAGAAGGTACCGCCAAACTTCTTTAGTTTTCGCGGTAGCGCATTGCCGCGGCGTCAGTCGATTGTCGGGCATATCAGAGAGCCTCGCGGCGTCATTGTCGGTACATTTCAATCGCGATTGATCTCGTCATCGGAGCCGCGCTCAGCTTCACACTCGGCCGTCCTGCAGCTGATATACGCCTCGGATATCAGTTTTCCGCATTACTTTCTTCGCTGTCGCAATCATCCTCATCGCGTACCCACGGCTTCATATAATCAGCCGCAGTTGAAGTTTTTAAGGGTCCTTCGTGCTCACTCTCACGTTGTACAATGTATCGATTGTTGCGTAAAACCTGTATTATTCGATACGGTCCGAGAAACTTGTTAGCGAATTTCAGACCTGGACCCTGTTGAGTGCATTTAATCGCAACTAGATCGTTTTCTCGATATTTCGTCGCAGCCATCCGATTCTTATCAAACGCACGCTTGTTCTCACGTTGAATCTTAGCGATATTCTCGTTCGCCTGTTCTCGCAACTGATCACGCTCATCTTTATATGCTTCGACATACTCTTTTTCTAGTAGCTCTCGAATTTCAATGTCATCCCGCAATCGGGCGTGCACTCCGAATAATAAATGGAAAGGATCAGTACCTATGCTTCTACTCAATGTGGTATTAATACACTGCTGCGCAAATGCTAAATATTTATGCCATTCTTCGCATTTTGGATTCGCAAGCTTCGTCAATAAGGGTATTAGTATGCGGTTTACACGCTCGGCCTGACCATTAGCTCGCGGAATCCCAGCGGTAATTAACACATGTTCGATACCTTCCCTCTTACAATAGTCGGCAAAATCTTTTGAGGTAAAGGCTGCTTCGCGGTCGGAAACTATCCTACGCAGATTTCCAAAAATCATTGACTGTTTAGTTAATCTATCCAATACCTCGCTCGCATTAGTAGTTTTGGTCGCGTAGAGCCACACGAATTTTGAGAACGCGTCTATAACTAAAAATACATGCTTATAATTTTTTTTCGTGGAAGAAAGCGGGCCCATGTGATCGATATGATATGTATCGAGAGGAGCTTCCCCCTTCGCAATCGGATTTAAAAATCCTTCTTGTTTACCCTGTTTCTTTTCGGCAAGGATACACGCGATGCAGTTTTTTATAACTTTCTCTATTTTAGCGTCTATATTAGGAATCCAATAGTCGTTATGTAGGAGCGCTCTCGTTTTTGCTATGGAGAAATGCCCCCTTTCGTGTGCCTGACAAATGATCTGTGTCTGCATCGTTTTCGGTACTACTATGCACAGATCACCGTTAATTTTTTTAAAAAGTAAACCACCTCTAACAGCGTAACCTTCAATATGCCCTAACTTCGCTTTATCGAACACTTTCTTTATATCGCTGTCACTCGCCTGTGCTTTTATTAACCGCGCCGTTATTCCATCCTTTCGTTCCTCAATAGTATTGCACTCCGCGATTGGATTGCGACTCAGCGCATCCACGTGGCTCATGCTTTTTCCTGGACGATGTTCGACTTTATAATTAAACTCTTCGAGTAGCAATGCCCAATGCGCGACGCGTACACATAGATCCTTTTTACGCATAGTCGCTACGAATGCTTGACAATCTGTTATAATCGTAAACGGAATGCCTATTAGGTATACTCGAAATTTTTTAAGTGCTCGAATTACCGCCAAAACCTTCAACTCGTAACTCGAATAATTCTGCTCAGCTGGCGTGGTTTTACCACTACTGTAATAGACCGGATGAAACGCGTTATCTTCCGAACTTTTTTGCAAAAGTATCGCGCCATACCCGTGCATCGAGGCATCCGTATGCAGCTCTGTTTCTGCACCCGTCGCGTACAGACCGGTTTACTACTTAACATTTCCTTCAAACGGATGAACGCTTCCCGTTCCTTTTCGCCGAAAACATACTCAACGTTCGCTTTTAACAAGTCGCTCAATGGTCGTGCGACGGTAGAATAACGCAGTATAAATTTTCGGAAATATCCGCTTAAGCCTAAAAAGCTTTGCACCTGTTTCGCATTACTCGGTACTGGAAATCTACGCACTGCTTCTATTTTTCGCTCGGACGGATATACTTTTCCATTTTCTATTATATGGCCTAGAAATTCCACGCGGCGCTTTAAAAAATTGGATTTTCGCCAGTTTATTATTATTCCTGATTCGCTCGCTACTCTCAATACAGACTCGAGATTGACTGTTGCGCTTTTATAATCTTCGGATGGGATTATTAGATCATCCATATATATTAGCACTACCCTGGCACGAATTAGATCTCTAAACACTATATTAATAAATCGCTGAAATACAGCTGGTGAGTTGCAGAGGCCAAATGGAACGCGCAAAAACTCGTAGTGGCCGTCTGGAACTACGAAAGCTGTATATTTTCTACTTTGCTCTTCGATCGGGACATGAAAGAAACCGTTTTTCAAGTCGAGCGTACTGAAAAACTTTGCATCCTGTAACAAATCTAACTGATCCTCGATAAGTGGCAAAGGATATCTATCCTTGACAATCTTTTTATTTAAGAGACGATAATCGACGCACAATCTAATTGAATTGTCTTTTTTCTTCGCTAGAACCACCGGGCTTGCGTACTCTGACAATGATGGTTGAATAATGCCATCGCGCATCCACTCGCCTATCTGCGCATTCACCAGCTCTCTTTCCGACGGCGCTAGCCGCCTAGGCCGCTGATAAACGGGCTCTTCGTCTTTAAGTACTATCGTCATTTTCAAATCTACGTCTCGCGACTTATTTGGAATATAATTAGTGATCGCTTCTCTAACTCTATCTCTACATTCCGCATCCGTTATGTGTGATACATCGATCTCGTCATTTTCCGTGGGATCTAAATCGATTTGGAAGATCTCGGATATTTTCTCATTGACGCACGAAGGTTCCGCTATTGGACGAATAGAAATCTCGCCCGCTCTCGTCGTCATCTCGATCGTGTCTAAGAAATCCGATAATTAATTCGTGGTTTAAAAGTGCATCCGACACAACACGCACAAGAATAGGATAGGTACCTCCGTCTATCGTTAAATTCGCGTTAAATTCACCTAAAGTCGAATTGTCGTTCGAACCGACGCCACGAAAACGAATCTCTTTCGGGTTTAATGCTGGAGAACCTAATCGGATATATTTATCGGACCGCATAAAAAAAAAATCACTCCCCGTATCGATAAGCGCTAAGACTTTATAATTATTAAGCTCTACTTCCTTCGTGTATTTTTTACAACTCGTACGCGCGTTAACACGGACAGATCTCACCGTTTTTTTGTCTTTCTCGCATTTCGAGGCGACGTGCCCTCGCTCACCGCACTGGAAGCGGTCCTTCGTCCTTCGTCGGGCACTCCGCACTCATGTGATCACGCAATCCGCAGTTATAGCAGCGTTTCACCGTCTCATTCTTCGATGCGTTCTTCTTGTCAGCCTTCTCTCCTCCGCGCTGCCGCTGTTCTTTATCGCCTGGCTTCTGCTGCTCGCTCTTCTTCGTATTGCTCTGGTTTCGGTCACGAAGCGTCACTTTCTCGAAAGCCTGTAGTAACGATGCCTTCGAAGTAAATCTGCTCATCCTCGCTTGATCTCTCAAATTCATCACTGGTATCTCGTCGACGATATAGTCTATGATTTCCTCCTCACTAATCGGCACGCGGTTTGCCAAAATCACTTTATCGTGCACGTATTGCTGAAATGTCTCTTCCTTTTTCCACGTGCGCTCTTCGAATTTCTTTCTCAGTTCCATCTTACTCGGGCGATAGTCGTACATTTCTCGCATTTCACTCAGCAAGGTTTCCAACGGCAGTCCGATGTGCTGGGACTTAGAGTGCAACCACTCCGCTGCTTTCCCTTTCAATCTCATGCCCACTAGCACCTTTGTATATTCGTCATTTAAACGATACGTCGTCTTCAGTAATATGAGCTGTTTCTCCCACACCTCATAGTCGCCGCTGCCATCGAACAGACCAAGCAGATCGCCGATAGCTTTTATACTGGGCCTCGGATGCTCACGTGAAATATCTTCTCGATCCACAGTTCGCTTGCGTTCTCCAATATTCAATTGCTGCATTCCTCTCGCCAGCTCTAGCTCTCTTTGCAACAGGCTTAATTCGAGTTCTGCTAACTCTTTCTCGCGGCGGTACATCTCGATTTCCCGCTCATAATGGAATGTTTGTGTTTCCGCACCGGTCTCACTCAGATTTTCTCGCATCGCGCTAGCCTCCGACGTCTCAGGAATTTCCGCCATCCACGCACCTGACGGTAATTCGCACAATCAACTCAACTTTATTTCCTGTCGCAGGTAGACCCTTTTCTCGCAGTTTCTCTTTCAGCTGGTTCACCGTAAAATCCGCTGGATTTCTGGTACTCATTTTCGCACTAAGTTTGTTCACTTAATACCACACAGTTACTCTCAATAACGAACTCGTCGATACTGTCTCGCTATGTTATTCTCACTAACTCGCGCTCGCGCTTGCTTCTTTTACTCACAGTTCTCTTCGCGGCTCAATATTTTCACTAACTCGCGTTCGCGCTCGCGCTTACTCACGGTACTCTACTCTTCGCTCAATCCCGGCTTTGAGCCCCCAAGTTGTAGGATAAAGTGTTTATTAATATCCAGAATACATATAATAATTCACAAACTCGCAATACTCGCAGGATAACTCGCAACGTTCTCGAACGGAGACTGACTCGATACTGTACGGAGGCTTCGCGCAGACTGGACTGGACTGGTCGCGGGCTTTCCCGGTTTTATATTCAAGCGGTCCCTTTTGATTTCGGAAAACAGAAGGTACCGCCAAACTTATTTAGTTTTCGCGGTAGCGCATTGCCGCGGCTGCAGTCGATTGTCGGGCGGATCAGAGAGCCTCGCGGCGTCATTGTCGGTACATTTCAATCGCGATTGATTTCGTCATCGGAGCCGCGCTCAGCTCCACACGTATGCATAATTTTTGTTATAATAATATGGATAATTCGATATAAAATAAAAATTGTTGAACTGTTTGAAACAAATACTTTCAATTTATGATAAAATGAAAATATTTTTCATATTATACGAGTTTAATAAGTTTGATATATTACAAACTATATTTACCTTTTCATTTTTCCTCCAGTATAGCTAACTTCTGATTCATGCGTCAAACATTGATACATGTTATGTTGCCAATTGATCATAATACTCAGTGTACGAAATGTACAGATAAAAACTAAGTGTTAATACAACTATGAAATATATATATGATAAGTGTTAATACAACTATGAAATATATATAATAATAATGTTTTCAATATTTCAATCTCTAAAGTACCAGTCAGCAAGTTAACCATATCGCAAAGCTGAAAATAAAAAGATAGATATAACCTATCCTGTAATATAGGAAACTGATAAAATTTAGCTCGTATAATATGTAATACATATTTTCATTATGTCATTGCTGTATTCATTATATTTCAAACAGCTCTACATTTTAGATATTTTATATCAAATCCATGTTATTATTAAAAAGTGTGCTTACGTTTTGGTTTGGTATACAAATAGCTTTAATAAATAATCACTATGTTCACATAGTTCTATTTGAATAATTAAATACATGTTTGTATTCTTTTTTTAAAAACCTAATCCAGCAAACCAGCACCATATTTATGTATCAGTAATGTAACATAGATGGTGAAATGTAAGCTCAAGTATGTGTTTTATTATTAACATAACAATATTTGTTATGTTAATATTATATAGCATTTACATAATAAATATTGTTACATAATAAACCACATATTTGAGCTGACATTTGATCATCTGTTATATTACTGATACATAAATATGGTGTTGGTTTGCTGGGAAAAGGATGCCACTATTGATGAGACGTGTGCGTGCGTGCGTGCGTGCGTGCGTGCGTGCGTGGATGGGGGGGGGGGGAGGCGTGCACGTGTATATGTAATATATAAAAATTTTATGTTCTTACCCTTCTTAGATTTCCTCGTCGGCGTTAGCCTATTGGCAGTGCCGATGCCGTTGGCGGCGTTATTTCTGGCGCTGACGCTGACGCCGGTCCCCACGCCATTACTGACGGCGGTACTGCTGCTGGCACCGACGTAGACGTCGTCGTCGACGCCGGTACCGATGTTGCTGCCCACGTTGATGGTAATGGTGGTGGGAGTTGCGGTGGCAATTCTGCTGCTGGCGAACTCTTGACGGAGGTTAGACTTTTTGCTAAAACAACAAATATATAATTACATATGCTCATGCATATTAATTGTATTAATTTATAATTTATAATAAAAGTATTACTTACTTTTTCTCACCTTGGTTGACATCTCGCAGCCTTCTTCTATCTTCCCCCCTAATGGGACTAGCACCTGATGTTTATATCAAAATCAATGGTATAATAAATATTTAGGTTCTAAATAAAGCGAGAAAACAAAGTGATTGATTGCGTCAATCTTTAAAAATTTTTTTACACGAAATACATCCGCACACATTCACTACTGGTTCGCAGGTGTAAATTACGCCAGCAATGGAAGTTTCTTATACAAATATAATGAGAAGGCACATTGGTGTGACGGTCCGACAAATCGCTGAGCGCCGAGAGATACTCTGCGGCGATTCGTCGGAGCGCTATACCAATACGCCTCCTCATATTCTTGCAAGATCGGGGTCTCTCTAATGCTAGATTTCAGAGTATTTTCATATTGAAGACGAGAATTAGATTGCGGTACATATAGAATATAAACGTATAGAATAAAATTGACTATTGGATAGACTATAAAATAGAATAAAATTTTAACAAATCTTATTTTCTCAATCTCTTCTTATAGCACAAGTTTACGTACAACAAAAACAATTAATAAAAGGGAAAAGATATTTATGTAATTATACATATCACAAATAATACATATCAAAATTTCTTTTACATTTTGTTAAAATTTTTTTTTATAAACCAAGATTTTATGAATTAGTTACGGTTTCTCTCACTGTCTCTCTCTCTCTCTCTCTCTCTCTCTCTCTCTCTCTCTCTCTCTCTCTCTCTCTCTCTCTCTCTCTCTCTCTCTCTCTCTCTCTCTCTCTCTCTCTCTCTCTCTCTCTCTCTCTCTCTCTCTCTCTCTCTCTGCGCTAACAGAGATATAAATTTTTATGAAATATTCTACAATTTTATTTCGACGTATTCTACAATTATTTTTATAAAAATTGCTTTCCAAATTATACATTTTATTCCAAATTTCAACAGTGTTATACACATTTTAATGCGCGAAAATATGCATTGTAGCTAATATAACATGGTATTGTAAATACATATTACACATTGAATATTGTGTTATAAATATAATAATGAATTTAATGAATATAATTTTTTGTGATTTATGAACGCGCGCGATAGAGATATATAGCTACAATCGACGAGAGAGCGTCGTGACATTGAAACAGTTGATAAACAAAGCTTTCTGTTAGAGAGATTACGTGCTATCCTAAGTACAAAATTCTCAGCAGTAGAGAAGTATTATTAGTGTTAATTTATTGTTATACAGTGTAATAATAGTTAGTGTATAAATTGTTAAAATGGGTATACACAGCGAGAAGACGAAACCTTTATCTAGATACAGATTGTCTCGGAAGAAAGTATGGGTTCAGAGGTTAGTATATTTCATATCAAGTGTGTGCGTGTGCGTGTGTGTACATATGCATACTGTATGTTGCATTTTAAATAGACCAGTCGAACATCTTGAAAAATGAGCCAGGCAGATGAAAATGTTTCAAATGTAAGTTGTTTGATTTTTAGGTGGGACATAAAACGAATAAAATAAAATTTTTGAAGGTAAGGCGTTTCGAATATTTCTAAGTTAATTTCTTAAAATGATGATATTATCGTAATTATTTAGCATAAGACATTTTTTGTAACATTTTACGTAAAAAGTTAGAGAAATAAAACAGTCAAAAATTGTATGACTTACGAGGTATAAATTATATCTCTCACTCTGATACATTTTGACATAAAACTTTATAAATTATTCACTTTTCAATAATCTTACCTTCATACCTTTATGTATAAGATAACAAGATGAATCAATTAGTGTAAAGAAAAGACATAGTTGATTTTAAAATAAAATATGCAACTGTATATTGCAAAAATTATACATTTTTTCATAAAAGTAACATTATGTATTTTTTTACGTTAATTGATTAATCTTATTATTCTTTACGTAAAAAAGTATGAAGATAAGATTACTGAAAAATGAATGTTCTACGAGATATTTTATGTCAAAACATATCAGAGTAAGATGCAATTCATATATTTCCAAAATTATTTAATTGTTTACCATCTTTTTATCCGTTACATATATTTCTAAAAACCAAGCAACTTTGATCTAAAACATTTTTATCTGCTGAGCTCAGTTTTTAAGATATTCGGTTGATCTATTGAAAGTGCGGTATTCTGTATTATATATATGTATGCATATACACATACATACATATATATATATATATATATATATATATATATATATATATATATATATATATATATATTTATTTATGTATGTATATATAAGGTGTCCTATTTTAAAAGACCCAGCCGAATATTTCGAAAACTAAACCGAGCAGACAGAAATGTTTTACACAAAAGTTTCATAATTTCGAAGGGGTCATGTGATGAAAATATGAACTTAACCTTTAGTGACCTTTTCATGGTCGAAGTCACCTTTAATTTCTGAAATTAATCTAAAAATTAATACTATTAATCGATTTCTTTTTTATTTATGCCTCATACATCTAAAAATATTAAGGTAAAGTTATCGAAAGTGAATACCTTATGAAATATTTCATATTTTATATTAAAAAATCAATTTACATTTTTTTTACAAAATATCTTGAAAAGTATTTAACAAAAATATATTTAAGTATAGTATTTTGGAAAGCTCTCGGAGTAAGGTATAAGAATATGTAATGAAAAATAGGGGGTTCTATTTAAGAAATTAAAAGTGCTTTCGACTTTGAAAGGGTCACTGAAGGTTAAGTCCATATTTTCATCATTGACCCCTTCGAAACTGTGCAGCTTTCGATTTAAACATTTTTGTCTGCTGAGTTTACTTTTCGAGATATTCGACTGGGTCTTTTAAAATGGAACCCCTCTCTCTGGAAGTATATATGTATATGTATGTATATATTTTACATACAATTTTTTGGCAAAGTTTTTATTTAAAATTTAATATACAGAGAATACAAGTTTATTTTTATCTTAACTATCAAATCTGTAAATTATAAGGTTTTAGAAAAAAATTTTAGACAAAAGTTGTATGGGTTGTAAAGAAACAATGTTAAAATTAATTTTAAAAGAATCGATTTTTCAGAATTACGTAAAAGTCATCGTCACTTTTTTAATAGAATTATATAATGTTTTGACATAATAGAATTATTTATTTTTCCTATAAAAATATGAAGCTAAGTTGTTGAAAAATGAACTGTTTACAAGATATTTAATATTTTATATTAAAATGTGCTAGACTAAAGTATAAAATATTATTAAAGACAGAACAACTGGAGGAATTTCATGCAAAAAAATCATCATTTCATTCATCATAATATAAAATCATAATTGGAAAAAATGCCGAAGACTTTTACGTTAAAAGATAGATTTTATCGAATATTGATTTTAACATTGTCCATTTACAAGACATACAGTTTGTTTAAAATTTTGTTTGTACAACCCTATAATTTGATTGTTAATATTAAAATAAACTATCCTGTATAAATTTCCAAATATATAAATTCTGATTTATGCATTTTGAGTAAAAAATATTATGGTAAAAAAAATTTGTTTTCATACTAAAATATAACAAAAATATATGTATAATAAGACAATATATGTACGTAATACATATGATTTAATATGAAAATATCATAAGTATTACAATTTTAAACTTATAAAAAGATTGTGTTTTTATAATTTTGTTTTTTTTTTCTTTGCATATATCATTTTCAGTGTACAAAATTCAGTGTACAAAATTTGAAAATTTTTAAATTTTTGAATTTCATGTTGTATTTATTGTTTTGTAAGTATAACGTAGCATCACAATAAGATCCAAAATTCTATTGTTTCTTTTCAAAATAAAAACGTCTGAAAAATAAAAATACAATTCTTTGTGGATCTTTATCTTCTTTTTAAAAATTAATTGTAGTGTATGCATGTATTTGATCTGTAGTTTGTAGTAATAATTGTAATAATATGCCAAAACTGTCTATTTTGACGGTATTGGTTGCATGTAAAATCGTTGTTAGAAATACCAGAAGCGTCAATTTTGATGGCATTGGTTTACACTAATATCGGAAGCATTAATTCCGATGGTACTAATTATTGTATATGCTATAAGCATTTATAACAGTAGTTAGAAACAAATACCAGAAGCGTCAGTTTTGATGGCATTGGTTTACACTAATACCGGAAGCATTTCCGATGGTACTAATTATTGTATATGCTATAAGCATTTATAACAGTAGTTAGAAACAAATACCAGAAGCGTCAGTTTTGATGACATTGGTTTACACTAATACCGGAAGCATTAATTCCGATGATACTGATTATTGTATATGCTGTAAGCATTTATAACAGTAATTAGAAATAAATACCAGAAGCGTCAGTTTTGATGGCATTGGTTTACACTAATACCGGAAGCATTAATTCGGATGGTACTGATTATTGTACAATTTTAGTAAAGAAATGATAAAATAATAAAATATAATAACAATAATGCAAAGGATTGTGTTTTAATTATTCAAAGGTTGTATATCTATGACGATTAATATTTATATTAAATATATGATATTATGTTTTCAAATATATTAAGGTGATGCTGGATACCGACATTACAGTTTCATATTTTTATTGTAATAATTCATCGAAACGGCTTAACGGATTAAAAAATCCTTTTACAGGAATAAAGTACGTACTAAAACAATTTCTGCTGTACTCTTAAAATTACATAATTATATTAATTATTTATTGTGAGCTGTCAGCTCACAGAAACATTCACTCATATAAAGATTATATGAGGTTAGCACATAAATCGAGATACCAGCAGGACTCGGACAGGAATAATTAACACTGTGGTAGCGATAAAAGTACGAGAAAATATCTAATAAGAGAGATTTATTGCAGTAAAGCTCACTCATTTTATTCATATGCAGTGTACATGTGGAACGGTAAACAATGTACGACAGTAGTTCCGGAATTTTCTATAAAATGGCATTGGCGTGTTGGTGTGACACTTCCTTATGTTAGTAAGTTAGCACAAGGAAGATTCACATGTATACACTACTACACACAACCCGAGTGCGTGAGGATACGCGCGTAGTCAAAACACGCGAACGTAAACGGAAAAAAGTTGACCGAACTGTCAAAGCGCGCGAATGCCTGTTCGCTCCGTGTATTTTGGAGTGTAATCGTGTATTCGTACCGTGTCTCACGACAAACGACGAGACGGACAATGTCGTGATAATTAGTGATAGTCGTGATAATTAGAGCAGCCCCGAGGGCAGCCCCGAGCGCGTCGACCACCACGCGAGGAAACAGCAGCGCTAGCAGAACGAGATCATGAAGTCGAGCAGCGTGGAGGACCGGCTGCTGATGAACGGATCGGACGAGGAGTCGACGCGGCGCAGCCGCAACGACTCGGACTCGAGCGAGGGCCGGTTCTAGAAGAACTCCGAGTCCGAGAGCCGGTCCTCGATACCGCGCTCCAGCTCGGTCGAGCGGTTCTCCATGCGGGCCAACTATGGCTCGTCGGACTTCTCGCGCGCCAACTCCACGTCGAACGAGCGCTTCCACTCGGACTTCTCGATCGCGGTGGCGAGTCTTTAGAATCGTGAAATAACATAATTTCAAAGATTCTCAGTCCCGATTTCTAATGGTATGTACAATCAAAATCAGAAGCGTCTATTTTTACGGTACTGAGTATATAAAATTGATAAATATAAAATTGCATGATTATATGTATATTACATATAAAAATCAGAAGCGTCTATTTTGACGATACTGAGTATATAAAATTGATGTATATAAAATTGCATGGTTATATGTATATTACATATAAAAATCAGAAACGTCTATTTTGACGATACTGAGTATATAAAATTGCATGATTATATGTATATTACATATAAAAATCAGAAGCGTCTATATTGATGGTACTGAGTATATAAAATTAAAGTATAAAACTGCATGATTATATATTATGTATAAAGATCAGAGGCGTTTGTAATCTGACGGTACTGATTATAATAAAAATCAGAAGCGTGTATTTGACGGAACTGAGTATATAAAATTAAAATATAAAACAGCATGATTATATATTATATATGATTATATATTATATATAAAAGTCAGAGGCGTCTGTGATATGACGGTACTGATTTTAATAAAAATCAGAAGTATCTTGTTTTTAAGATAGTGCTGGTTATTACAAATACTTATAAATTTGATTTGGAGAGACGAGAAAAATTTATTTGTGCGTTCTCACGGGAATGAACGTTGGAGGGGCCCATCCATTGTTCCCAATATTTAAAATCATAGAATAATATGATTTTATATAATACTATAATTTTAGTCACACTTCAAGACAAAATTAGTATTATACAAGTCATATAGTACAAATTATTGAATATATTTCTTTCATAAGATATAATAAAGTCGTTATATTATTATACATATTAAAATCATATGCGACTTTAATATTTATTAAAATATTATCAGGATGAGGGGCCCACAATTTGTATGGCGGCCCTGCAGTGCCTGCTAAAAGGAAATTCGGACGCTCTAGCCGTCTCAGAACATCGAGAATCTTGGCAACATCGAGATTCTTGGTAACAATGAGAGGAAAAGGACGAAAGACCATCTGTCCTGCTCGTATCGTAAACAATCGAGGCGGCAACATTGCACGCACAAGCGCGCAATGTATATATGCTTGAGCTAGGATCGATAATATAGGAAATTTTTATATCATATTCTAGATTATCGATCAAGTTTGGCCGTCACTCCAGCATCCCCTTAATATTTTAAGAAATTTTTCCATTTGTTACTGTACATATTAAATATTTATTATTTTTTGTAGGCGACAATTACTAAAAAGGTTAGGCGAAGAGACGAGGGGCACTAAGGGTACTGAATCTATCAATTCCGGAAAATCAGTGAAATCACTGATTACTCCCGTTATGATATGTTCAGAGTTACCCGTTCAGAATACCCAAGAAAAATGCCTTAACCTCACGCCAGAAAAGGGTACGTACGAAAAAGTTCAATATTGTGAAGATGATAATACTCTTGTCATCGAAAACAATCCTCTGGATAATGATTGTATCCAAGACCACGTGGATGAAAATCGCATTATGCACGTTGATTTCTTTTTGAAAGAAATGCGTAGGACATTTTTCAATCATGCGCAAGGAATTGAGTGCCAATATCAAGATTGGAGACTCATAAATTCCAAGCGCCGTGGATTACTGACACAGTTCTTCTTTAAATGCCAAATGTGCATTATGAAGACAACTTTTGGTCACATCCCACAGACAACAAAATTATAGACATCAATACGACTGACACAGCTGTAATTATGTCGGCTGGGAAAAATAAAGGTATGTACAAAAATATCGACAATTGTGAAGATAACACTTTAGTTATCGATAACACAGGTCGATTAGATTTAAATTGTATCCAAGAATCTAAGGTTGAAGAAATTGAACACCTTGATATAAAGCCAACGCAGAAAAATGAAGGTATGTATCAAAATATCGACAATCGAAGATAACGATACTCTAGTTATCGATAACATAGGCCAATTGGATATAGATCGTATCCAAGAATACAAAGTTGAAGATCGTCGTATTGTCGATTTTTCTTTTGTGTTGAATGAAATGCACAGAACATATGATAAGCATGCGCGAGG
Source organism: Tetramorium bicarinatum (assembly GCA_928718305.1). Taxonomy (NCBI): domain Eukaryota; kingdom Metazoa; phylum Arthropoda; class Insecta; order Hymenoptera; family Formicidae; genus Tetramorium; species Tetramorium bicarinatum. The sequence goes on from OV788323.1 coordinate 3,338,103, forward strand.
AATAAAGTGCCTTTTTAGAGATTGGAAACTCGTCAATTCTCGTCGGCATGGGTTGCTGACACAGTTTTTCTTCAAATGCCAAATGTGCAATTTTGAAGACAACATCTGGTCAGAACCTATAGAATCCAAAATAATGGATGTTAATTCAGCTGCTGTAGCTGGAAGTATTACAATTGGAATTTGCTATGCTCAGCTGGAAGAGCAATGTGCAGCCATGAATATCCCATGCATGTCCGAGCCAACATACATCAAATACAGAGAGAATTTAGTCGATGATTTTCAAAAAACAGCCGTGGAAAATATGAAAATGGCTGCCGAAATTGAAAAGCGACTCGCTCTCGAGAGAAACGATACTATAAACGGTATTCCGTACATAACCGTTGTAGCAGATGGTAGTTGGATGAAGAGATCGTACGGCAACGCTTACAACTCTCTTTCTGGTGTTGGAGCTATACTTGGTTACCATACGAAAAAGATTCTTTTCGTTGGTATCCGCAATAAATTTTGTGCTGTATGTGATATGGCAGAGCGAAAAGATGTCAAACCCAAAGCTCACAAATGCTACAAAAATTTTGATCGCAACGCAAGCTCTATACGCATGGAGAGCGATGCCATCGTGGAAGGTTTTAAATGTAGCCTTGAAATGCATGGGCTAATTTATAAAACAGTTATTGCCGATGGTGACAGTAGTGTATATCAAAGCATTCTTGATAACCAACCATACTGTGAACAGATGGTGACAGTAAAAAAAATAGAATGCACTAATCATTTGCTTCGCAATTTATGCAAAAAACTGAAAGCTACAGCAGAAATGACTCAGCCGAAAACGCAGAAACAGCGTGGTTTTGTACAAACACGAAATATTGTAAAAAGTAACATTTTAAATATTCGGCGAGAAGTAGAAAAGGCAGCCGAGTTACGAATAAAAGAACAAAAACCTGTACATTTGAAGGCTCTGGATCTACAAAAAGATATATTGAACATACCTAGCCATGTTTTTGGTGAACATAAGCGATGCAAAGAATATGGACGTATATGCCAAGAGAACGAAACTAAGAAAGATTACGTTCCGTATTTGAAATTGTACGGTCTGTATCAAAGAATAGAAAGTGCTGTCACATATCTAAGCGGTTATTCTGATAGCTTGTTATTACATTATACCAATAATCCTGCAGAATCGTTCAATTCGATAATCTGCAAAGAAATTGGTGGAAAACGTATTAATTTTGGTAAACGAGGCTCTTACAATGCTAGAGTTGCGGGAGCACTTGTACAATATAATACACAACAAGTCCTTACAGATTTACATCGAAGCATGTGTAAGATTGTTCCGCCTATTATTAAGAATTTGGAAAAACGACGACAAATAAAAGTTGCAAAAACCAGAGAATCTCGAAATGAACAGGGAAGATCAAAAAAGCACTTTAAACAAGAATCAGGAACAGATCGTTATTATGGTCCGGAATCGCAGGAACCGGACCTTCCATCTGAAAAAATCGAACCAATCCGGCAAAAACATTTCGCAGACTTGTTCGCAAATGTAAAAGACTGGCAGGAAATTGAGCTCAAAACAAGAAATCAAAGTAAATCGGGATTATGGGACTCACTGAGATGAAAAATGTTGACGGCGTCCCATTTTGGAACCGTATGTCGCATGAGACCGATAACGTCTTGTGCACCGACAGTAAAAGCCATTTTATATCCTTCGTTCATTGATACCCAAGCCGTAAAATATGACCGGGAGAACGAAGTTGTAGCAAGAGAAGAATTGGCTATAAAATTAAATAAAAAAATTAAACCTTGCGGATTATTTATTGATACTAAGTATCCTTACTTGCTTCTCCTGACGGACTTATTGACACAAATGGTCTAGTAGAAATCAAATGTCCTTTATCGGTTGAACATTTAACAGCTGAAGAAGCCGTAGAGACATTGATTCCCTTGAAGAGTATCTTCAATAAAAGAAACTCAGAAAAACTAAATCGTAATCATCGATTTTTTTACCAGATTCAATGTCAATTAAATATAACACAACGAGAATATTGCATTTTTGCTTTATGGATACCAAAAAGCATGAAAGTAGTGCACGTAAACAGAGACAATGCTTTTTGGGAAAATAAAATGCTGCCCTCCTTAAAACGCTTCTATGAGGAGTGCATGCTTCCGGAAATCTTGAATAGTCGTCATAATAGGCATATGCCAATTAAGAATCCAAGATATATAACAGAAGCAAAGGAAGAAGCAGCTAAACAAATAAATTTAAAAAGAACAAGTATTCAGCAAAATACAATAGAAAGCGAAAATGTTAAAAAAAAATGGCTGTCATTTCACCGATAGAAGCAGCAGTTACTACTGCAACGATTGCTCGAAATATGGAGCGAGACGATGATGATTGCATTATTGTTGATTATACAAGTAATCATGATATTACTGAAGACAATAAAGCAAGACGTAAGAAAATTCTAGATGAGATTATCGCTCCTATCCACTTGGTGGAAAAGAACGTCTTGCCTATACACAGCACACTAAATGATGAATCGTTAGATCGATTCTTACGTATTATAAGAGAAACTACTAATTTCGAAACACAAAGTGTGCTTTATATACAGTATCCTGATATTATTGAAGCTAGTCAGAGCGACAAAAGCTTACAAATAATTGGAGGGAATTGTACTAATCACAGGCGATGTATATTTTTTGATGGTATCAAACTTCACGTATATGACAGTTTATCTAACTGTACATACGATAAATTGGCGGCCCAAGAGAAAAATTATATACGATTTCGTTATCCGAAAATAAGCCAAAGTGATATTTTTTTTTAAAAAGTTGATGTACAACCTGACAGTACAAGTTGTGGAATTTACGCCGCAGCTTTTACCACAACTGTAACTTTAGGAGGCAATCCTTGTAATAAAAAATATTCCAAGGACGTAAAGTACATGAGACAACACTTTATGAAAATTATAGAAAGCAATAAACTATTGCTCTTTCCAAGACGATAAAAAAAAGTATAATGTATATACATATAATACTTTGTAGAAAGTCGGATGATATTTGAAAGACATCGTTCAGATAAAATATTTGAAGCGTCTTTCCTGATGATACTGATAAAACACCAAAAGTCTCTATATCGATGGTACTGATGTAATAACAATCAGAAGCGTCTTCAATGGTATTGGTAAAATATCAGAAACGTCTTTTATGATAAACTGGTTATTACAAAAATTTCGAACGGAGAGACAGAGAAATGTATTGGTTGCGTTCTCACGAGAATGGGCGTTGAAGGGGCCCATTTTAATATTCGAAATTACATAATAACATGACTTTGTAATACAGTTGTAGTATAATTGAGACATAAAATATTGTAAATATATTGATAAAATACCGAAAGCCTCTATATTGATGGTACTGGCTGTAATAAAAATCACAAGCGTTTTCTTTGATATTAGTAAAATATCAGAAACGTCTCTTACCATAATACTGGGTATTACAATTATTTGTAAATTTCAAATGGAGAGACGGAAAAATGTTTTGGTTGCGTTCTCAGGGGAATGGACGTTGGAGGGGCCCATTCTAATATTTGAAATTACATAATAATATATATATAAACATAACAATTTCTTATTACATAGATACTTGTTTCAGTAAGATGATTATTTGTTTCTATTTGATGTAGTAAACAATAAGAAAACTATATGCAATTCATATATGGGCAATTAGTATTCTTTTATTTTCCTACAAACCGCATGCAATTACGGTGGCATTTATAGATAATAAATTTTATGTAATTTTCTTATGAGTAATAATAGAAATTACATTTACTTTTGTTCTTATTGAGTGACTGAAAAATATAGGATATTTTTGATGCTCTTGAAGTTTATTTGATATGTTTATTACGTTATTATTACGTCAGTTGCGATTATAGCCATTTTTGAAAAGTAAATTGAATATGTAGAATAATATCTCGGCAAATAATTAGCATTGCTCAAACTTTTTTATTTATAAGTATGCTAATTGTACTTTATATTTACTAAGAAATATGTTCCATTTATCCATTATATTATGCATATTTATTAATAATGTACATATTCCATTTACTTTTATTAGCAGAGATGCGTAACTTACATGATGATAATGAACGTCTGATCAAATAATTTTCAAGAATATCAAAAATATCTTGTATCTTTCAAAACTCGATGAAATTGAACAAAACTAAACTTTTATTATTACTCATGAGAAAAGTTAAGAAAAAATATTTTCTCTAAACTAAAATAGTTACATATTGGCGTAATTGCATTTAATTTTTGTTTGTAGGAAGCTCTGGTTGCAAAAATGTTAATTATATGCTATTTGAAATTACTTATTATAAATAAAAATAATTATTACAATAGTAGATATCTGCATTATAATAACTTTTATTAATTTCTCATAGCCATCTTCATAACTGCATCCTGGTACAACTATATCGTCCATGTACGTCACTACTATTTCTTATTGAATTCATTCTTAAAAACTTCGTCGATAAATCTCAAGAAGTTGGCTGGACTGTTGCATAATCCGAATGGAGTCATCATAAACTCGAACTGACCACTAGGCGTTACGAATGATGTATATTTTATGGAATCCTCTGCAACGGGAACGTGAAAAAGTTCATTAGTTAAGTCGATTAAAAAGAATACTTTCGCTCCTTTCAAATTGTCTATCTTCTCTTCTATTAACGGCATAGGAAAGCGGTCTTTTATTATTTTCCGATGTAGTTGTCGATAGTCAATACTGTTACGAACTGTTGATTTAAATGTCCGTTTTTGGGTCAATACATTTAAGTATTTTACTCAGAGAGAGTGGTGAGAAAGGGATAGGAGAGGAGCGAAAAGGGAAAGGACCTTTAGAATGTATCGGCCAGAGAAGGTCAGGTCGGATAGAAAAGGAGAAAGAATGTAAAAATGTAAAGGCGAGAGTAGTGAGCGAAATATGAGAGAGAGAGGAATAGGGGGGGGGGAGAGAGAGAGAGAGAGAGAGAGAGAGAGAGAGAGAGAGAGAGAGAGAGAGAGAGAGAGAGAGAGAGAGGTGTGAGTGAGAGAGAGAAAAGAGAGAGTGGTGAGAAAGGGATAGGAGAGGTGCGAAAAGGGAAAGGACTTTAGAATGTATCGGCCAGAGAAGGTCAGGTCGGATAGAAAAGGAGAAAGAATGTAAAAATGTAAAGGCGAGAGTAGTGAGCGAAATATGAGAGAGAGAGGAATAGGGGGAGAGAGAGAGAGAGAGAGAGAGAGAGAGAGAGAGAGAGAGAGAGAGAGAGAGAATAGTGTGGAGGAGCGAGGAAGGAAAGAAGAGATGAAATTGTAAAGGGAGCGGGAGTCCCTGTGTACCCCGAAAAGGGTTTAATAAACTACTACTACTACATTTAAGTATTTTACTCGGGTCTTGGACTTTATATTAATTAATCTACTCCAAAAAGATAGCGCATATGATAAATCTTGAAACGAGGGTCTTTCTTATTAATGTTCTCAAAATTTGGATAATCAATATCTAAATCAATTTGGATTAGTTTGTATGTTGAAGATTTAAACTCAATTGGAATTAATTTATATGGTTTAGTTAATTGATTCCTTTGATTATTAATTTTGATCTCTAATTGTTTTAATTTTTCTATTAACGGGAAAGGATCTTGAACTGATTGAAATGCTTTTTTAATTTGTTATTTTATTCGTTTTAATTAAACCCGAGTTCCACCCTTTTTTACTTTTTTTGGTTGACATGGAAAAGAGGAAATGAATTGTTGCAACACTCTTTGGATGCAACAATCCCGATTAGGGATTATAGGAAAACACCGTTGCAACACTCTTTGGATGCAACGATAAAGAATTTATAATTCAGTCGCAACACTTTTCGGTTGCGACAAAAGATTCCGACGAATATCAAATTTAACAGTACTTTATTTACTTTGACAAACGCGAGTTAAAGAGTCGGACGTATGATAATAAACTCCGCTCCGCTTTTTATCCATCGCTTATTTATACCTTTATCACCTGTACCTCTACTCTTAGGTTTTACATTTTTTAAATGGAGGAGGAAGGTTCTGTTTCAAATGTAATCTTATTCCGTCCGGCTCATGTCTTACCGATGATACCGTTCAGTAACCGGATAAATAATCAATATTATAGAGATAGCATTAAATGATCGATATTGAGATAGCATTCTTTTGAATCAATTTCGTCTTTTAATTTAATTCCGTAATATGTAACAATACACACTCTGTAAGTACCGTTTTTCTTTGGTACTATTACGACGGGACTTGCAAAATCGCTTTTTCTTGGCCTTATTATTTCTTGTTCCAACCACTCTTTAATTTGTTCGTCTAAGATCAGTTTCTCCTTAGGTGCTAAACGTTGAGGCCTCAGATTTACTGGATTTTCGTCGGTCAATGTGATCCTAGTACGTACTAGGTACGTCTTAACTTCCTTCCGTGGCCGATAATCTTGAATTATTTGATTAATTCGAAATTTATAAGGTTCGATGATATCCAATTCGTGTGGGTCGTTACACTTTATTAGCATCAGCTCCTCAATTTCATTCTTCAACTTCATCGGGAATAATTTTCTTTCCATTGCTCTTAATTTTTCTTACTTCATCTGTAGCGCTTCTTTCTTCATCTTTATCGTCGGTAGTCTCGGTGATTTCTTCTTTTCTGTAGATCATTTCGTTTACTTCTGCTTTTTCGTTTGATGTCACCTTATCTGTATCATCTTCTAGAAGTCGTTTTGTTATCACCTGATTTTGTTTTATTACTACTTCCACTTATCTTCCAATAATGTTCGGCCCAAAATTAATTCGGATGACAGAATTTCGGGGTACCACAAATATCTCGCTGTGGAATAAAGATCCATCGATGCTTAATGAGCTATAAAATTTCCCAATAGGTCGTAGTATTTCCTAATCCGGTAAAGACTTTCGTGGTTTTCAATAGCTTTGGATTTCCAATTTTATGCTGAATATCCTCGCGTAAAAGATTCACGCTACTCCCTGTGTCTAAAAGAGCCTCAATCTTGATTCCATTGATTGTAACTGGAATAGCTCCTAGACATCTGATGTTCGAACAACATTGACGCTTTTCTTATTGTCTGTTTTGTCAGTCTTCTCTGATTTAGTGCATTTCGACGCAATGTGACCAAATTCATTGCAACGAAAACATTTTGGTCCTTTATCCTTGTGCATACAATTTTCCAGATTATGGTCCGTTGCATCACATCCATAACAATGCGATTTCTTCTCACTTTTACTACTGCAGTCTGTTTCCCTCCTTCTTTCTTCCAAAAATTTCTTAATTTCCCTGATTTTTCTCTCATTCTTTCATAAATTTCAAATTTCTTCTTTAGTTCCTGCAACGTTAATGCGCCATATAATATTGTTTTACTCGCTTCGTCATCCTGTATGCCATCGATAATGTGCTTCCTCCTCGATATTGCCCTGACTCGCAATCTCCTGCATCGCATAAATGTATTGACTGTTTCGTTTGCTTGTTTTTTGCGCTTCAATAATTCCTTATGTACTAATGCACTATTTAAGTCAGATTTAAATTCTCGTAACAGTTTTCGCTTTAATGTATTCCAGGATTTGATACCTTTTTCGTACGTTATGAATCGTTTCGCTGATCCTTTTAACATCCTTTTGCCGTAGATAACTTTTTGCAATTCGTTCCATTCTAATAATGAGCTTAGGTCCTCGAAATCATTTCTTAATAGACAACTTGTTGTCATCTGTAAAATAAGCTATACTATTTTCGACATCCTTTATACTGAATAAATTAACTGCTTGTAACCCAAATCTGCGAGATAGCTTTTCTTTGTTTCTATCTTGTTCCGTGTTTCTTTCTCGTCTTCTATCTTCGTGGCGTTCTTCTATGTCACTTGGCTCTTCGCTTTTTTCGTCCTCCGTTTCTTCTTCCGTGAAGCCTTCATTGGTTTTTCCATCTGCCTCTTCTTCATCTTCATCCTTTTTATCTGAGTGATTCTTTAATCGTTCTCTTATTTCACCTTTCTTACCCTGAATCGATAGCTTTAACAACTTTAATTCATCTCTCAATCTTGTTACTGTCATTTTATCGATAATTTCATGAGTAAACTTACCTTCTTCGTGTGCTATCTTTTCTTCCTTGTTACCTCTTTCTTTCTGTCTTCGTGTCAGCATCTTTTCTTTGATTCGAGTCTTACTTTCGTACAACTTCTCTTCGATGTCTTTCTTCTTACCTCCGGTTTCCTTGCCATCCTTGGTTGTTCTTGCTTGTTCCGACACTCCTGGCATTATCGTTCTATTTAATTCATCCTCGGAACTGCTATCTACTTCACCTTTATCCTTATTGTTTCTTTTCTCCATCCTGCAACTTATTTTTCAATTTCTTGACCTAACCTAGTTCCGCAATACAACATACGATCAACTTCTGCACCGTTTGACAACTTCTGGTTATTTGCCGAACAAAGGTTTTGTCTTTTCTGACTCGTTCACTTCCACCTTTATCATCTTGCCTTATCTTTTACGTCTGATCTTTATTGTTCGCTCGTCGATCGATCTCTCACGCGGTCTTGCGCGAGGTTTTCCGCGACGATCTTTGATCGATTCCGGCTCATGCCTCCAATATGTAAGAATTAGGACAGGGATAAATGGTTAATTCCTCGGTCATGCAATTCACATTAAAATAAAGAAAGATATATTCAATAAAAAGCAAGATAAGAAGTATATAATATTTGTACGAGAGCACGATCTTATACACAGGTCTGGACACTCCTATATCAGCTACATTACTTTCGGTGTGAGCGAAGTGACGCCAATATGGCGGCCATAATAGGCCGACGCGCAAGTGCAGTTCGTTGAAAATCAAAACAACACAGTGTTATTTAAATCTGAAATGTCATGTGGCGTAAGCTATTGTAAAAGAAAGATATCGGAGGGGAACTTCCGGATTCAAATCCCGGTGGCTTATCCCGTATATAAGAGATAAGTTTTTGTAAAATACTTTTTATTAAAATGCCATACAAATGGCAATTTATGTACCTGGTTGCAAGACAGGTTATTCAACTTGCACAGAAAAATTATCTATTTTCTCTGCACCAAAAAATGATGAAAGGAGAAAAGAATGGGAAGAAAGACTTCAATTAATGAAGCCACTGTTAATTAAAAATTTTGTGTGCGAAAAACATTTTCACGCGAAAGACATTATAAGAAGCTATAAGCACAAAAACGAAAATGGCAATTTGCTAATCGAGGTAATAATAATATTCATAATAATATAATGTAGGGAAATATAATATCTTTATTGCAAGATACAATGTTTCACGGAGGGCTCGCTCAGAGAGACTGGGCGAATTTGGAGACATGCCCCGGGCTCTCAGGGCCTCGCTGGTGGGACCGCGGGGGAGCGGCCAATCAGGCGCGATCTGGCGACACCGCGAAGCCAATCGCTACAAAATCGGGAAAACAGTCGAGCTCGCGGATGCTACAGGAAATTTCCTGTCGAGAAAGACCTAGAACTTTCCGGAGCCGGCTCGAACACGCGATCGAACATTCATCGCAACGAATAAATGCCTACAGTTCGGCCATTCTAACACTTTGACCGTCCCGGTCAAAGAAACGCAAACAGACGACAAATTGCAAAATAATAAATCGCTCACAACGGAACTTAAATCTAAGGACTCGCGAATGTTACAAAACTAATTATTAATATTATAACAGGAATCGCATAAAACTAAATATTGCCAAAAGAATCGCATAACATAAAGTATTACAACAGAATCGCATATCATTAAGTATCGCAAGAAGATTTTCACCATTTAATGGTGAATATATGGTCGCATTTGATCTGGAGCTATAACGCCCGTATACGGTCGCTGAGTTAATTGAAACCCATCCGGATCGGTAATTATGTATCGGTCGTAATCCAGAATTTTCCTGACCACATAAGATCCTTTATATTTTGGTAATAATTTTTTATTAATTCCAGGCGTAGTTTCGATGTTTCGAATTTCCACATAATCACCTATTTTATACTCGCGCCCCGTTTTTCTTCTTAAATTATAACGCTTTTCATTTTCGAGCTGAGACTCTTCGATATTTTTACATGCCTTATTCCGAATTTGTTCAAGATTTCGATCCGCGGCTGTATCAAATGCGTCTCGTAACAGATCGTTTATTTTTCCTCTTTGTTCGACTCCGAACAATAAGCGCGAAGGAATCTCATTCGTGGCTCGACAAACGGTATTATTCAATGCATACTCGACTTTACCTAAAATCTGATCCCAACGAGAAGGAGTTTCACTTAGTTTCGCCAACGATGATTCTGTTGAACCGCTCGACTTGCCCGTTGGCTCTTGGCGTGTGCACAGCCGCAAGAACGTGTTCAACATTTTCATCTTTTAAAAACTCTCGGAATGCATCGGAAGTGAAGCAAGTACCTCTATCTGAAATTAACCGTCTTGGTTTACTATACGTCCGGAAGTATTCTTGTAAATGCTTCATCGACTCTTCCGATGTTGTCGATTTACAGGGGTAAGTTCTAATGAACTTGGTAAACGCATCTACAATAATAAGCAAATGTCGATACCCCCTTCCCGTCTTTTCTAGTGGACCGAGGTGATCCACATGTATCGTTGCGAAAGGTAATTTATCCTTCGGAAATACTGTGCAAAATCCTTCCGCCTTACCGCTCGGCGGTGAGTATTCGATACATCGCAAACAGTTTTCAATGTATTCTTTTATTTTAGCTCGCATATTTGGGAACCAATAAACTTTCGTTATGTTCGCAAGGACTTTATCAATACCGATGTGTCCTATGTCGTCATGGCACGTTCTGATCACATTCAATTCCATGGTCCGCGGTACATAGAATAACAGTTTTTTATTTTTATCTTTTCGATACACAATGCCGTCGCGTAATTCATAAAATTTAACTTCGCCTTTTTCGAGTTTATGTCGGATCCCGATTATATCCTCATCTCGATCTTGACATACTGACAGGGTTCGTTCCAACGTACTACCCTCGATTACCAAAACACCGTGACATCTACTGAGCGCGTCAACGTGGATCATTCTATTCCCCGATCGGTGTATGATTTCATAATCATAACTTTGTAAGAATAATGCCCATCGAGATATTCGCAGATTTACTTCCTTTTTGCTCAGAGTGAGGCGAAAACTATCGCAGTCTGTAACGATTTTGAACTTTTGTCCCGCTAAATACACGTGGAATCGCTTTAATGCGTACACAACAGCAAGGCACTCGAGTTCGAAGCTGTGGTACTTCGACTCAGTAGGTGTGGTTCGTTGGCTCCAGAAAGAGATTGGTCTCCAAGTGCCATCGTCTTGCTTCTGAAGCAAGATACCACCGAAACCGCTCGCGCTCGCATCACAATGCAGTTCGGTCTCTAGCCGTGGAGAATAAATCGCTAGTACAGGTTTACTGGCTAAGTGACGCTTTAATGTTTCAAACGCGCTGTTCTGTTCGATGCCAAACTTAAAAATAGCGTCCTTTTTTATTAAATCGTATAACGGCTTAGCTATTACCGAAAACTGCGGAATGAATTTACGAAAATAACTGGCTAATTCAACGAATCGGTGTGCTTCCTTCACATTCCGTGGAATCGGGTAATTCAAAACTGATTCAATATTTTCGTCACTCGGACGTATCCCGTGTTCATTTATGCAATAGCCTAAATATTTAATCTCTGTTTGAGCAAAGAAACATTTATCTACACGGAACTGTAAATGACTTTTACCCGTTAATTCAAATAATTCAGATAGAATTTCGAAATGCTCATTTAAATTTTTAGTTGCCACCATAATATCATCTAGATATAGTAATATCTGACGTTTTCTCAAAAGAGGTTCGAACACCGTATGAATGAAACGTTGGAATACGCGTGGCGCATTCGTCAAGCCGAAAGGCATTCACACGTACTCGTATTGACCTAACGGAGTCGTGAAAGACGTGAATTTTACTGAAGTCTCATTCATTTTTATGTGATGGAATCCATCCTTCAAATCGAGAATCGAAAAATATTTTTTCCCTTGCAGACAATCGATATTGTCTTCAATCAATTCTGTCGGGAAATTATCGCGTATAGTTATTTTATTCAGTTTGCGGAAGTCTACGCATAATCTCAGATCGCTGCTCTTTTTCCTTACTAATACTATCGGGCTAGCATACGGTTTGTTAGGACGGATGACTTTACGCTCGAGTAATTCATCTAATATTTTTTGTAATGCCTCCTTGTCGGCAAATAAAAGTCTACGCGGGCGTGAACTTAACGGCTGTTCGTGTTTTAGCGAGATACTCATCTCAAAATTAGGTCCGCATTTCTCTGCCCGGAAATTACGATTATAGCACGATTCGTAAAGATCGCAAATTTTTTCAATATTATTTTGACCAATCACCGGGTTAATCTGTAATTCATCGCGTGCCCGATGACTTTCATTAGCCTCCAAATTTAATATTTGGTCGACACTTGCTTCTTCGACATTTTTTATTTCAACGATTTCTCCGAGTGTAATTCGCAACGACGGACATGTTAAGAAATCTCGGCCGAAGAGTATCTTATACGCCATCGTGTTGTCGGGTACTGTATAAAATTTAATTTTAGTACGCACGCCTTGTATTTCTACTATGCTATAGAAAATATTAAAAATTTTAAGTCGCGACCCGTTTATTCCGCAGAACTGGCTAATATCTTCGTTCACCGGAAAGCACGTTTCACCCGTAATGATACTGTCTCTAATAATATTGATCGGTGAGCCCGAATCAATTATCGCGTCGATAATGTAAGTGTCTACTTTACCACATGTCTCGCTATTACAAATTTTTAGAGTGACCATGTACGGCTTTGGGTGTATGGCTGGCTGCACCGGATTTGTCGACATCGTCGGTGTCGGTTTTCCACTGACTTCTGACACCGCAGACCGTTTCCGTTCGCCGCAATTCCTCGCTAGGTGCTCGGACGATCCACAGACGAAACAGGCCCTCTCTCCCGCTTGCGTCGCTGACTGCTTGCATTGCGTAGCGATGTGCCTCATCGCTTGGCACTTGTAACATTTCATTGTCTTTCCTATGGTGGACACATCCGGTTTCGCACTAGATAACTTCGCGTCTTTCTTCTGTTTGAAGTCGCCGGATTTCTTTGAATCGATGCTAATTTTTTCGAACGCCTTCAAAAGCTCGGACTCCGAACTGAAGTTCATGATTCGCGCCTGGTTTTGTAAGCGCGTGTCTGTTATACCATCGACAACGTAGTCAAGGAGTTTGTCCTCCGCAATTGGCACGATTCGCAAGTACCACTTTTTCATGGTAGTATTCACAAAAAGACTCTTCTGTTTTCCACACGCAGGCTTCGAATTCTCTTCGGAGCGTCAATTTCCTTGGCCTCAAGTCGAATAACTGTTTCATCTCTTCTAGCAATTCTTCAATGCTCAGCGTCAAATGTTCGGCTTTAGAATAAAACCAATCGAGCGCCCGTCCTTTTAATCTCGAGCTTATTAAAATTCTAGTGGAATTCTCGTTCTCTACCGAGTAGCTGCTGCTCTCTCTCTAGCAACTCTCGTTCCCTGTTTTAGCGCCAATTCGCGTTGCACGTGGTCGTCCATTACATCCTCAATTGCATTACTCGGTCCGTCCGTCGCCTCTTGCGCGGCTGCCGACGTCGAAGCGTTTTCTTTTGCCATCATTCTGTTTCTCTTTTAGCGTTGCCCAAATGTTCGGATCTTGCTCACTTAATCTCTGAATCAACTCTGCTTTCGAGCCCCTCGTAGGCAATTCTCTCTCTTGCAGAGCGTCTTTCAACTCGGTCACTTTAAAATTTTGGCCATCCATTGGCCTCGTAGCCACACGACACACACAGTATCGAACAACAGTTTAGAATCACGATACGCGGAAACGTTCTCGCAGAACAACCACAGTCCCGACGGCGTGCGGATATCTTTGCTCGCAGCAACCTAATATCTCTCTCAAAAAAAAAAATAGTCTGTCCGACGGACCAGACCAGTATCTCCTCATGTATTTTGATCCGCTGAATCTGAATCCGAAGTCAGAATTGTCATAGAGGCTTTTGTTTCACCCCTACAACTTAACAAATCTACCCTTTAAAAAGCCCCACAAAAAAAAGTTGTCTGTCCAACGGACCAGACCAATATATCCTTATGTATTTTGATCCGCTGAATCCGAATCCGAAGTCAGAATTGTCATTGAGACTTTTTTTCACCCCTACAACCTAACTAGCCTAACCTTTAAAAAAAGTTAGGTTGTAGGGATGAAAAAAAAAAGCCTTAAAAAAGCTCTATGATAATTCTGACTTCGGATTCGGATTCAGCGGGTCAAGATACATAAGGATATACTGGTCTAGTCCGTCGGACAGACCACTTTTTTTGGGGGGGGGGGGCTGTGTTATTATATAAATTAATATATATAATATATATTATATATATTAAGTATAGTATAGTAATAAGTATAGTATAAGTATAGTATAAGTATAAGTATAGTATAAATATAGTATAGTATAAGTATAGTATAAATATAGTAATATGTAATAATAATATAATAATAAATATATAATAATATAATATAATATTATTACGTATACACGGAGAGAATTTTTCGTTATATTTTACCGTAAAATTCACTACAAATTTTAACATGTTTGGTGATAAGAGTGGGATAATTAGACAACTAAATAAAAATTTAAAAAACCTACTAAAATATTACTGAAAATGATAGGAATTTGTGAAATATACAACAGAAATTTATAAATTACGTAATAAAAATTACCAAGCACATTGTAATATTAATCAAACAGATTTTATATTTTATTGTGATAGATATGAATAAGTCAGAGAGAATTCATAAAAATCTTCGAAATATTAGTTATCCCATGATTATCATAATTTTTAGGATAAATTTTAAGAGAAAGTTCTCTCCGTGTAGATTCCAAACAAACGTGCTAAATTGATAACGAACGCAGTACCATTTGCAATATCGTCGCAGCATAAAGACAGCGAGAAAAACTTGCAAGAGAATGAAAATATGACAGATGAGCAACTTAACACAGTTCAGGTATCACAAGCTTTAATAGAAGTATTAGAAAGTACTGAAAATCAGAAGAGCGGATTTGTGGAAACTTTTGAAACAGGGATTCTGGAATAGAAAATAATTTTCAGAAGAAAGTACACACAGATGTACTCGAAACACTAACTTTTTGTGAACATAACTTGTTTATGGAATTATTAGAAAATCCATCTGTGATAAAAATACCTGTAAATTGGTATTCTGCGACACCATCATCCAAAAAACAAATCGTACTGTTCGAGATTTATTTAAAAGATTCTGATGATACCATACTTCCCACTATACGAAGAAGCTTAATCATAGATAACAATATGAAAACTCTTTATTTGATAAATGGCAAACGTATGAATCCGTCAATATTCTCATTTCCTGATAAATTTGATAGTTTAGAAAAAATTAATAAAACTCTTAAAAAATTTGCAAGCTTAAACATTTGTTGTGGTATTTCCACAGTTGATGATATGAATTTGTTGAAAGGAAATCTTGGGTACATCGATAATTCGATTCAATTGCGACATAATAGGTGTTCAATCATTACAAATAAAGGGCAATGCGAAGCTTGCAAAAGCGTAAAGAAATGTATTTTACGAAAGGAATAACGAATGAGCAAGCGTTTGCAAATTAAGAACAAAAAAATATCCGTCAAATCTCAAATATCATCATTATCACACGTATGGAAACAAAAATTTCATCGTTAACAGTGTGCTTTAAAACGTTCAAAATTACGACTTGAAACTTTGAAAAGATTAGTTCTTTCTCGACAAGTAGAAGTAAATAAGCTCAAAGAGGAAGATGTAATTAAAAAATGTGAAACATTAGATATATCGAAAGGACAAAAAATGTGCATAAAGGAGATAATGGCTACAGCTCGGCTAACAAATTCAAAAGGGCGTCGATACACAAACGAGTGGATAATGCTCTGCATTCTCATGCAGATCTTGTCACCGAGTGTGTATGAATTTTTACGAAAAAACAATATTTTACCAGTGCCCTGCGTCAGAACTGTACGGCGTTATTTGTCTATAATTAATATGAAATGTGGGTTTGACAAACATTTTTTTGAGATTTTTAAGAAATACATTGAAAAAAAGGCATCACTACAGAAACACGGAATTCTATTAATCGACGAAATTTCATTTCGTGAATCTACTTCTATGAACTCATCAAATTTAACATATGAAGAACTCATTGATTTTGGTGAAGATGGCAAGAAGGGTGAAAGCCTTGATGAAAAAGCAACAAGCGGTTTAGTCTTAATGTTTCAACCGCTTGCTGATAGTTACACACAACCAATCGCGGTATTTGCTTCTCGTGGTCCTGTCAAAGGAGTAGATTTAGTTAAATTGGTAATTCAAGCGATCGTTTTACTAGAAAATGCTGGTGCCGTAATACATGGAATTGTATCTGATGGTGCTGAAACCAATCGAAAAATGTGGAGTGAATTAGGAGTGTGTGGAAAAATCGTAAAATAATTTTAAAATAATTTTAAAAATTGGTTCACGCATCCTGTTAATGATGAACGGAAGATTTTCGTTTTTTCTGACACACCACATTTAATGAAATGCATTAGAAACAGATTATACTCGAAACAGAAGCAATTGAGAGTCAGTAATAATTTAAACATATAATCATCAGTAGTACATATATATAATATATTATTTTTAACAAATTAATAATAATAACCAATAATATTTATACGAAATAGCTAGATTCCAACGAATCCTATGTACAGTGGAAACATTTCGAGATTCTATATGCTGTAGATGAATCTGTTTCAAAAACGCTACTGCGAGTGTGTCCAAAACTTACACTTAATCATTTGGAGTTATCTAATATGTCTAAGATGAAAGTGAGATTAGCAACTCAAGTAAATTTCTCTACAGCTAAAAAACTTTCATGTTAATGTTATTGAATATCTCAAATGTTATTGAATATCTCAATTTCTTCAATCAACTTCAAATGTGTAATGAAACGTCAAGCATCGGTTTTTGTCATTTTCTTTGTAGTTATTGATGCGATATAGCTGAACAATTATTATACGTTTAAAAATTACAAAAATTTTATTTGCTGATATTAAGATAAAGATTATATATTAGAATATATTCAAATTGTTGTTACAAATTTTTATCATTTAATATCATATTGTTCTTAGATATTTAGTAATTCAATCGTCCATGGTTTAAAATTCTATAAAGCACGTGGCGTCCCTGAGTTACAAGATTGCGAAGCCGCAATTGATTTTTGCCAACGGCTTAATGATCTATTTGATGCACTTAATCACAAAATACCGAATGAAGGGCTCACATCCTCTGGAAATGATTTTAAAGTAATTTATAAATATTGAAAATAAAATATTCAAATACTTGGAAGCGTACTACCAGCGTAATACCAGTATACTTGAAATCTAACTACATTACATAATGTTCAAAATGGCAGATTTTGCAATCGTCTCTCGAATGGCTGAATCATTGGGAAAATAACTTCTGAAATGGAAAAATAAAAGCATCAGAATTCTTAACGAACAACGGAAGGTCTACGTGTCACGATTCAATCTACTATCGATATTTGTGAAATGTTAACTGCAATGTATAATTTTAAATACATATTAACCGGGAGAATTAATCAGGATTCTTTAGAGGTACGCAAAATTATAAAATGTTTCACTTGTTTTGTTTTTATTTCTGAATAATGATGATAAATTTTATTTATTGTTTATAGAAATTTTTCGGAATAATCCGTCAAGCTGCCGGAGCCAATGATCATCCTTCGACACCAACATTTCTCCAATTATATAAATTGTTGTCAATATACAGTATTTTGAAACCACCTGCGAGCGGTTATTGCACTATTACAGAGACGCCAAATTCGAAAACGCTCATTACTGTATCGGAGTTACGAAGCATTTACGATAAACCAACTAAAATCTCTATGACTTAAAACTTAAAGGTGAAATTAGATGAGCTCATCGAAGAAACCGAATGGGAATTCGATGATGTCGTGGAGCACGATTATACTCATGCGGCCATTGTTGATTGTATAATTTATTACGTGACAGGTCAATTTAAAAATTATTTTTATTGATAATTTAACTATTAAATTATCAATAAAAATGATAATTATTGATTATCTATGAAATCATTAAATCAATGATAAAATTAATAATAATGATTATTATTATTATTATTATTATCATTATGATCACATATATATATATATATATATATATATAGGGTGTCCCAGAATTGTGGAACAAATTTTCTTGAGCAGATAGAGCGGACGAAACTGAGTCGAAAAGTTCTCTACCATTTTGCAATTTTCCCAATAGTTAACGAGATATTAATGATTAAAAATTACTATATTATCCGGCCCTCCGCCGAATATAAGCTCGCGGCGAGATACGATCGCCCAGCGTCATTGTTTCCAAGGAGGAGTTGTTTTTCTACAAAAACAGGGGGACAATCGCAGCTCAAAACCGCCGCTCGTAGGCATTTCTGCGTGTAGTAAACAATTCCTCGAGTGCCTAGCAACGCTGGGCGGTCGTCTCGCGCTGCGCGCTTATATTCGGCGGAGGGCCGGGCTAATACGGTGATTTTTAATCGTTAATATCTTGTTAACTATTGCGAAAATTGCAAAATGGTAAAGGACTTTTCGATTCAGTTTCGTCCGCTCTACCTGCTCACGAAAATTTGTTCCACAATTCTGGGACACCCTATATATACATATCTTTGTGTCAGTAGTTTAGTCAAGCCTTGATTTTATGTAAAATTTCACTTAAATTTTCTATTAAGAGAAATTATCTTTTTATATATATTTTTTCAGATTTGGAACATTCAATTTAAGTTGACACGCAGGTTCATACAAGTTTGTATCAACAGATTTTTATTATGCTTAATATTATTTTCTTTTTAGGATACGTCTGTAAACAAATAGAAAAGCATTTTGCTTATGAGACATGTAAAAGAGCTATACGAACACCTATAACGTTTTCTCAGTTATCTCCTGCTGAAATTGTTAATTTAAAATCAAGAGGATTTTTAATTATCCTAATACAAAATTTTATTTAATGCTTCGAGAAGTCGAGCTTATTTTTCGAACCATATATCACCAAATGTGTATGACGAGACCATCAATGAAATGTTGAATAACTATAAATTTTCATTTCCTTGCAAAGAGCATAGTTCTGAGCTCCTATCCTATGCAATAACCTATTATTTACGTTTACGCATGAGACAATATTCCCAGCAAATCAATAAAAATGCGAAAAAAAGTGCCGCAAAAAAGAAGGAAACAAAGTTTTATAAAAACTAATGTTATAAATATGAAAGTAATATAATAAATATACTATGTATAATGTTATTTACAAAAATCATTGTGTATTAATTCTTGTTACTATCTTACAAAATTATTTTTGTTTATCTTTGCTTTCCAAAATTCTTGAATGTAAAGTCTAAAAAGTAAATAAAGCTACTTTAATAAACTAAAGTTACTTTAATAAGCAATAATAAATTTGATTATATAGGAACAAATATTGACGTTGAATGAAATTGTAACATGAAACAATTGTTATTTTTTGGGTGCCGAAAAACGAATTTATGCTCCTAATAATCGGCCTACTATGGCCGCCATATTGACGTCATTTCGCTCACACCTTTTCCGCGAAGTGTCCAGACCTCTGTATAAGACCGTGTATAAGAGTAACGGTAACTCGGCGTTGTTGTTCTCTGTCGTCTCTCTAAACGCCCTCGTCTTCCTCTAGCGCGCTCTTCTTTCCCTCTAGCGCCCTCTTCCTCAACCTCTTTCCCGTATATGTATAATATTTACTTCAAAGTTGCAAATATTGTTTATATAAATTATTTAATACTATTTATAAAGTGACTGTTGGCAAAGTGATTCTAATTACACTGATTGACAAAATTAGACTTGTTTTCTTGCCTAAAGTTCTACCAATTTATTTCTAGTAGATTTTTTAGCGCTGATTACATATCTGGCTATAAAAAATTCTATCAAAAATGACTATTAGAATGTTAAGAGAAATTTGGTCTTGAATAGTGTTATTGGTTTGTAGAACATCGATGTATTGATGACGATACAAATATTAAACACACCGAGAAAAATTCTTTGATTAAAAACAATTCCTTTCTTTTGTGTGATGAGAAGAAACAATACACCACTAACGGTAAGTTTTATTAATTTTTATTTTATTGTATGATTTTTTTAACACTTAATTTTAATTATTGCATTATTATAGATGTAGCGCGTTTGAGGGCATCTGGATTTAGAAGTGTATGTACACAGACAACTTACTACAACCATAAATGAAATAAAAAATCTTGTATCTCTTGAAAAGAATATTTCTCGTCAAATTTGCACTGATCTTCAATTTACTGAAAAATATAATATAGAATTTCCATGTAAAACGCTCATGAATTTCATGGAATTTAAAGAAAACTTAACAGATAATAAAGTCCGACAAGATTTTGTAAGATTTTTAAGTTTTTTTTACTGATATTTATTTTGCCTTTACAAATTATATATATATTTTTTGTGTTTTTAGGAGCTTAATTTGTGGAAAATGATTGATACGAGTACGTCATTATTAAAGTCGTTAACGAATATTTAAAAAAAATATATGTCAAGAGATGTAGAAATGGCCTTTACTACTGTCAAAAAAATGAAAGGAAAGCAAACTTAAAAAAAAAAAACTATTTTTTCATCATGCATCCAAAGTAATAATTCTAAGTTTTTGTAATCTATATGAGTGTATATTTTATAATTTTAATGTTGTGCTATAATTTGTTCTTAAATCAACTTCTATAAATTACAGAAGTTGTCATCGAAGAGTACTTAAAATCGAATGCCCATCCACCTATTACAGATAAGACCTATTATTCAACTTTAGGCAGTGTGCTTAACAATGCTAAGGACTGGGAAGACCATCGATTAATGAGACAAAAAAAATTAAACTCAATTCCTACTGACGAATGAAAAGAGAGTGATAATCTTCAGTAAGATATTTAAGTATATTTAAGTATAAATAAAAAGTGATACTATTGTTTTATTCGTTTCGTAAGATACCTTTCACACGGGTTAAATTGTATTGTTTAAGATATAAATACGCTGTTTGTAGATGTTAATTGCGACAATGGAATTAGCTCGGAACAGACTCAATAATTTGCCGGGTGTGTTAGAAACACGCATGAACAGGCAACCACTGCGATCGGAATGCGCAACGGTTCACAATGACCGACAATAACACCGACACGCAAGCATCATGCAGGGTTGACAATGCGATTTTAGTTCTAAGCAATAGTATGTAAGCAGTATGATCTGAGCAATTACTACAATGAGCACATGCACTGATAACTCAAGCTGAGCAAGACTGAGCTATGAAAATTGATGTGTTCGTTCTTGTCTCCGAATCGCCACGAGCACTGAGCGACCACGCGGTCTGACGCACGTGCCGTGAGGCCGTATTCACAGTATTGAAAATCTATTGTCTATGAGTGAGATTCGATCCGCGAGACACAATTTGATAAATACCGAGATGATGGTTATGAGATGCGTGTACCGCACTGCTATAACGCACGAATCAATCGCAAGCACCAAAGAGAATTCTAAACGAGTTCCCGAAAAACATGTCCTGCCGTTACGCTGTACCGAACATGAAGAAGGAAACGGAAGCCGGCTAGCCTACGAGCGCCGCAAACGGGGCCGCCTACGGACGTTCATGCACCGCGAGATGTCATCTCGCGGGTTCACGCGACACTCGCGGACAAACGAGTAGAACAGGCGTCACGCGCTATGGTCACAGGCGCACCCACGATCTTTCGCGAACATTCCGCCCGCCATCAGCAATCGTTGCTAATGTTAGTCCGTTGAGCGAATAGGTAGTTGTGCGAGCTTCACGATTGGGCGAGTGAGCGTTAACGTAGAAGTCTTGATGGTGACGATCCTGGTGAGTCCGTCTTTGCCAGTGGGTGCAACTCATCACTCTCGCAAGTGGCCATTTTGATGGGGGGAGCCTCTCATCAGTGAACAGTACCAACGAGCCTTGATCACATTCGAGGGATGGTGCCACTTGGAGATGGCCTGCTGTCGTTGGAGATAATGACCATTGAGAACAGAACTGTTGGACCCTTTGCTGAATGAGCTGCCAGCGAGACAATCTAGAAGTTGAGAGATCGATTAATGAGGGTTCTGGTATCAAATTAAGAGCTGATCCCACAAGAATGTGCCCAGGTGTGAGCGCTGAGATATCGTCAGGGTCATCACTGAGTGGTTCCAGTGGCCTAGAATTGAGCACTGCTTCAACTTGGGTGAGCAGAATCGAAAACTCTTCATATGTGAGCGGAGTTTTTCCAATTGTCCGTAGATGAGTGACTTGAGTGACTTCACGACGGCTTCCCACCCATATGTGAAGAAGCAGGTGAGTTGAATTTCCAAGATGTGCCTTTGGTTGATAGAGCTGCCGTGAGATTCTTAAACTCCTTTGCGCTGGCCTTGAAGAGTTTTTTGAGAGCTATGTCCGCTCCGACGAAATTTGTTCCACAATCTGAGTAGATCGTTTGAGTTGGTCCTCGTCGTGATGTGAACCTTCGATATGTTGCGAGAAATCTGCTGTTGAGTACTCGCTGACCACCTCCAGATGGACAGCCAATGTGGTAAGACACACGAATGCGCATATCCAACCTTTATGAATCCTTGAGCCTCTGCCCTTCCAAGTTTTAAGCTGGATCGGTTCTGCATAATCCACCCCAGTATGCACGAACGGCCGAGATGGAGTGACCCGTGACAATGGTAGCTGGCCCATGAGTTGTTGAGCTCGAGTGCCTCGTTGCCGAGCGCACACAACACATCGTAAGATGTGAGACTTAACAGGAGCTCTTCCGCCGATTATCCAGTACTTCTGGCGGATTTTTGAAATAGTCAATTGAGTGCTACCATGCAGAGTCACCTTGTGTGCTTGGTCTATTATGAGCGTTGACAATTGTGAATGCCGTGGTAGAATTGCAGGGTGTCTTTCTTCGTAGTTGAACTGAGTTTCATTGAGTCGTCCTCCAACTCTGATAACGCCCTCATTGTCGATGAATGCCGTGAGCCTTGAGAAAGCGTGAGCCGTCGGAAGTGGTGATCCCTTAGTGAGCAGTTTCAAATCGTGAGCAAAATATGCTGTTTGAGTTGCCTTGGTCCACAAGGGAGGGTCCCGATAGCGCACGGTGCGATAGCACACATCCGGTAGCACACATAAAATTTAACTCATTTCCCGATAGCTCACATCCCGATAGCACACGTCCCGATATCGCACAAGATAAAAAACACATTTTCCCGATAGCGCACAAAGAAAGAAACATGTTATCCCGATAGCACACATTCCCGAATACCCTTTTTCCCGATAGCGCACATCCCGATAGCGAAGAGTATTGGAATACCAAATCCCAATGATACGCTGGTGCCGGAGAAGTAACCATCAGAGTCACTCTCGGTCGCGCTTCCGAGGTGCCGAGTGAGGAGGCTAATTCTGGTTGAAGCGGCCATGAGTTTTGATCCTGAATGAGTTGTTATGACCCGGTCCACCACAATGGATGATCCTTGAGCTGGTCGGTGGTAACACCTCGTGATGCACAATCCGCCGGATTCATCGTGCCAGGAACATGACGCCAGGTGGTATCTGTGCTGCACAATTCCTGGATTTGCGTCACTCGATTCCCTACATAATCCTTCCAACGAGATGCGTGCGAGCTGATCCAGATGAGTGTGACTTGAGGGTCCGTCAAGAGATGAGTTGCGCCTACCTTGAGCTTTAATGTGACTTTCACATGAGCTGTCAATTTTGCGAGC
Source organism: Tetramorium bicarinatum (assembly GCA_928718305.1). NCBI lineage: Eukaryota > Metazoa > Arthropoda > Insecta > Hymenoptera > Formicidae > Tetramorium > Tetramorium bicarinatum. The sequence continues at coordinate 3,362,041 of OV788323.1, forward strand.
ATGAGCGCTGCCATGAGCTCCAATCGAGGAATTGTTAACTTCTTGAGTGGAGCAACTTTAATCTTCGAACAGATCAATGCTGAAGAGAGTCCCGTGGACGGGGAGCGTACAGTCAAATAAATGACTGCTCCCATGGCGAGCTGAGACGCATCCGAAAATCCTTGAAGCTCCACAACTAAGCCGCTCCATGTGTTGAACCATCGTGGAACTGAGACACTAGCCATTGAGTTGAGTTGGTTCTTTAATGTGAGCCACCTTGTGCTGATTGAGGCTGGTAAAAGATCATCTCAGTCGAGCTTGAGTAACCAGAGCTCCTGTAATAAGACCTTGGCCTTAATGACAACCGGTGAGACAAATCCCAGTGGATCAAATATCTGAGTCACTTCAGATAGGACGAGGCGTTTCGTGATTCTTTGTGGGGGTGAGCCGAACTTGGATGAAAATATGAATTTGTCTTCTTGAGGAATCCATTTTAGTCCGAGTAACTTGGTTTCGCAGTCGTCAAGTGAGACCGTATCTGTTGGCGAGCTGGTGACTGAGATATTCCGCCCGCCATCAGCAGGTACTGCTGATGTGATTCCGCTGCTGCCAGAGATGCTGACAATTAACCGACTATCAGTTGCATGCCATTTAGCAAGTGGAAAAACCGCCCGCGTTGCACAAGCCAATTACATGCTGAGCGACGTCCATGAGTTGTGTGACCGTATCGGCACTGAAAATGTCGTCCACATACCGTCCATTGATGAATGATGGTACTGCGAGTGGGAAAGATCCACCTTCGTCCTCGAGTTGAAGCAATGCTCTCGTGGCGAGAAACGGAGCTGCCCTCGTGCCATACGTAACCGTGGTGAGATGGAAAGGGACTTCATTGAGCTGGTCGTCAACCCACAAAATACGTTGTAGATCCCAATCCTTCTGATGTACTTTAATTGGTCGGTACATTTTCGTGATGTCTATCGCAAAAATATGACGATGGTGTCGAATCCAGATGAGCACGTCCATCACATTGAGCAGTAAGTTTGCCCTAGTATGCATGATGTCATTTATTGATTTTCCGGAAGATGTCGGGCTTGAGCCGTTGAACACGACTCGCAGTTTCGTCGTCGAGCTGTCCGGCTTGAGCACTCCATGATGAGGCAGATAATATGGGTGATGAGCAAGAGAGCGGTTAGAAGAAACCTCACCCAGGACCCTTAACCCTCCAGACGTCGAAGCATCATGTGCCAGGTTATCCATGGGCTTGGAATCATCGTCCCCTACTCTCTGCATGTGTCCGAGTGCCTCATATTCTCTCATGAAATCCATGTATAATCGATCATATTGAGCATCCTTGCCCAATCGACGAATGATTCTCTTGAGACATCTTGAGGCAGTCCATTGAGAGCGGCCCAATACTGACGGTGAACATTTTAATGGAATTCATATCACATATCGTCCTGAGGCGTCCCTTGTATGAGTCTCTCGAAAATGAGCCTCACATTCCTCTTCCTGCGACGTGAGCGTAGGATGATCCATTGCGGGTGCCTCCTCTTGAACCCAAAATTTGGTAAGAAGTTCTTGAAGAGCATTCTCCCGTTGAACCGCAACCTGATGAGCGCATACCACAGGTGGTCTCGTGATGTTGATTGCAGCACGATCCATCCAAAGATCGACTGTTGAGCAATTGGAGATGTCGATTCACCTCTCACAATGTCTGGCATGATGACGTCGCCATAATGATCGGCTCCAACAATAACATCAATCGTTCGTGGATGGTGATCTGCCAAATATAAATTATTGAGATGCGGCCAATTTTGATTGTTTACCCTGACTGAAGGAATTAATGTTGTCAGTTTCTTGAGAATGTGAGCATCAACGGTCACGGTGTCCATTGAATGGAGAGATCTCAGTTGTAGCTGGATGAAACCGAGAGTTTGAGTCGACCTTGCCCCTCCTATGCCGTTGATGGTGAGCGATGCTGAGTTCCGAAGAATGTTGAGCTGTCGTACGAGCTGTTTTGACACAAAGGTGAGCTCGGAGCCTGAGTCGATGAGTATTCGTACTGAATGAGTTGTCACTGGTGTCGTAGCTTGTGCAAGAGCGATCCCTAGCAGAGCAGATTTGAGATGAGCGTGAACTGAACATGTATTGACGGCTGCACCAATTTCCTATTGAGTCGACGTTGAAGCTGCAGGAACAGCCACTGCAGTTGAGCTAACTCGATTGCCGTCGTGCAGCATCGTATGATGCTTCCCCGCACACGTTTCGCATTTTTGATTAGACCGGCATGCTTTCACGCTGTGTCTGCCCAAGCAATTTAAGCACAGACGCTTCTTTTCTGCAATCACCCGTCTAGCCGCAGGTGTTAGATTGCGGAATTGCTCGCAGGCCACAATGAAGTGCGACCCCAAGCATTGATCACAAGTGTGAGCAGTAGAACCTTGAGCGAATGCGACGGTCCATGAGCTTGAGCTGGTGCCTGATTTTGCATCCTTGGACGTCTGTTGAGCAGTTTTTGCTGATGATGCCGGGGGTGACGGTTTAGTATCCTCGAGCCTTTCCAATGCCCTCGCTCGAGCAGTCACGAACGAATGTAATTTGTCGAATGACGGATAGTCATGAAATGACCCCAGCGAGATCTCCCAAGCTTCTTTCGTGTCCGGGTCTAACCTTTTCAACACGTGGTGAACCATCATATGATCCCCCAGCGTGGCGTCGATGCCCATGTTGTGCAGGACTTTCTTCGATTCCGCCACGGTGTTGATGAGCTTGTTCAATGATTTTGCAGTCTTTTAAGCTGCCGTGACTGCGGAGATCCGATCGAGCTGTGCCTGGATGAGCAGTTTTTTATTTTCATACCGCGAGGCGAGCAGGCTCCAGGAGGGTGACAATGATGATCCAGTGAGCGAGAAATTCGAAATGAGCTGAGATGGTGCACCCTTTAGACAGCCTCGCAGATAATGTAGTCGTTCCACATCTGTCAGTTGAGCGTTATCTAAAATGAAACTCGAAAACATATCAGCGAAGGCAGGCCACTCCGCATAGCTCCCGCTGAACTCGGGCAGCGAAATGTCCGGAAGCTTTGTGTGGGTCACTGTTTTCGCACTGGTAGATGAGCTGGCCTGTTGGGCTGCAAATGAGCTGCGAGCTGCCGCGATCTCTTCCTTCATCTCTGTGTATATGCGTTGGGTCTGCAAATACACATTGTCTACGAAATATTCATGCTCCCCGCATGAGGCTGGCCAGACTGCTTCGAAGTATGCTTCGAGGTATGTTCCTTTATGAACATTTTAAATAATTCCTCGATGTTGGCCTTAATTTCCAACAATTGATCCAAGGTCGTCTGCCTCGATACGCGTGCCTGCATCTCCTGCAGTAATGTGAGCCTCGCCATTTGAGCTCTTACCTTGAGCGAAAGTTTCGTGGTTAATTGAGCAACCGGCGCCTGCGACCTTGTTGAGCCGGCTGGTGAGGTGCTCCTTGAGGCAGCCGCTGATTCAGTCGGCGTCACTGGCCTTCCAGGCTCACATTGAGAGGGATTCGGCACCTCCAGCGCGGTCACGTCGACCTTTTTTCCGTCAGGCTTCTTGCCCTCGGACATAATGAGCAGACACTTCGAGCACTACTTATTTTAAATAAGCTGTCCGTGTCAATCCCGCACCGCGCACGCGCCCCGCACCAGCAGCACGCACAATGTCCCGCGCACACGAACTCGATCCGGCTCGAAGGACCAAATGTTTGAGTTTTAATTACTCAATCGCCGGTGTTTATTGGCTACGACGGATGATCGGTCAACAGTACTCGACTAAATGCCGGTAGTCTGAAATATGCACGGGCAGCCAATGCGACCGGAATGCGCAACAGTTCACAATGGCCGACAATGTCTGTACGCTCAACGATCGCACAAGGCGGACAATGCGCTCCGAATTATCACAGATAATCACTAACAAGTATAAGCGGAGTCCCTCAAAACAATGAGCGCACGCACAATAAAGCGAATCGAGCAAAGCCAAGCGTATAAGTCTGAGCTGAGATCCGTGATCTCGGGATCGCCACAAGCGATGGGCGGTATAAACACACGTGCCGTGAGGCCGTATTCGTACCCTCGAGATATTGACACTTGATGAATTCGATCCGCGAGACACTGTGAGTGAACGCCGAGCAGTCTATTCAAACGACTTGTCGAGCAACACCGTATACACAAAACCAATCACAAGCACAACGAGACTTTTGATGAACTTCCGAAAATACGTCCTGTCGCTACGCCGTACCGAACAAGAAGAAGAAACCGGAAGTCGCCGGCCCACGAGCGCCGCAAACCGAGCCGCCTACCGGCGTTCATGCACCGGGAGGTGCTGTCACCTCGCGGGTTCATGCGACACTCGCGTACAAACGAGCATGACGGGCGTCACGTGATCTTTGGCGAACAACCGCAAACAATTCCCGCATCCCGATCTTGGGAGAACGTACCATGTTCCTCAACTTGGGGGTCTCCGCCGATCAATTCATTGCATCTGTTTAATCACCGAAGTGCCTTATGCTATATTGGGAGCTCACATATTGTACAAGTATAATCTATTTCCCAATTTGCGGGACTAAAACGTTGAAAGACATGAAGACAGGATTGTCAATTAAGGCTAAGATGGACAAGGCAGTACTCACGGAGATCTCGAGTTTTGACAAATCTACACCGATAGCCAGCATTCTCGAGGGATTTCCGGAAGTAACAAAATCTTCCCCCATAATTACGAAACCTCGCCACTCAATGAAATATCAGATCGAAACTTCCACCAACCAGTTTTCGAGCGACCACGACGTCTACATCCAGAAAAACTTAAGGCAGCAAAGATGAAGTTCCAATTTATGTTGGATCACGGATACTGCCGACCTTCGAAGAGCCAATGGACGAGCCCACTTCAGGTGAAGAAGAAGAACGGGAGTTGGCGCGATTATCGCAGATTAAACGCTCAAACGTTACCGGAGATATCCCATTGTTCATATCTAGGACTTCTCTTCGATTTTCCATAGAAAGTCAGTCTTTTCCACAATTGATCTGACGAGGGCATATCACCAAATCCCCGTCGCGGAGGCAGACATTCCTAAGGCGGCAATGACCACACCTTTTGACCTATTTGAGTTTGTGGCAATGCCTTTTGGACTCCGAAACGCGGCGCAAACGTTCCAGCGTTTCATTAACCAAGTGACTGCAGGCCTGGATTTCGTTTTTGCTTACATCGACGATGTCTTATAGCTTTTTCTTATAGCTTCTTCTTTACTCGAAGAATACAAAGAGCATCTGAAGACAGTTTTAAGCCGACTTCAAGATCACGGGTTAAATATCAATGCGGATAAGTGCGTATTTTGTACAGACTCTGTTAATTTTTTAGGTTATCAGATTTCCAGACACGAATCGGCCCCATTACCGGATAAAGTGGAAGCCTTACACAATTACAAAAGGCCTGAGAACATTTAGGAGTTACGTCGGTTTCTTGGCGCGATTAACTTCTACCGGCACTGCCTTCGGAATGCAGCAGCTACCCAAGCTCCTCTCAACGAATATTTAAAGCAATCAAAGAGGAACGACATGAGACCCATCATATGGACAGACAAAGCCCTTGAGCGGCTTTTGACAAAATCAAACAGGAATTAAGCAACGCAACACTTTTGGCACATCCAGCACCGGATTCCAAACTGCGGTTAAACCATCGACGCTTCGGGAGTAGCAATGGGCGCCGTACTCGAGCAATCCACAGACAACGCCAACTGGGAGCCTTTGGGTTTCTTCTCTATAAAGTTTTCGCCAGCCCAAAACAACTATAGTACGTACGACAGAGAACTTACGGCTATTTACAACACTGTAAAATTTTTCAGACCTTGGATAGAAGGAAATACCAGAGTGGAAATCAGGACGGACCATAGGCCATTAACCTATGCGTTTGCTCAAAGATCGAATAAAGCTTCCCCGAGACAGCTACAACAACTTAATCTCATTGGGCAGTTCAGCACGAATATCTCATATATACAGGGCTGCTTTCGCGACGTGAGTCAAAATGATCCGATCAAAATGATCCGTGCACGATTGGTCAAATTTGAATTTTCATTGTGATTTGGCCAATTACGCGCACAGATCATTTCGATTGGGTCATTTCGAACCACGTCGCGAAAGCAGCCCAGGGCAAAGAAAACATGGTAGCAGATTCATTACCAAGACTGGACGCTTTATGGTTGCCCTCAACAATCGACTTTCAAGAGCTATCCCAAGCTCAGTTAGCAGACGAGGAGTTGTCGGCGTTACTTAGAGACAACAGTCATCTTTAAAACTCCAGAGGCTTACTTTCGGACCAGACCACCAGGCATTGTATTGCGATGTGTCGACCCACGACATTCGTTCCTGTTTTTCCGACGCCAAGTGTTCGATACGTTCCATAATCTAAACCATCCGAGCGGCAAGATTACCATCAAGTTAGTAAGCCAACGCTACGTATGGCCATCCATGCGCAAGGACATCAGAGAATGGGCCAAGACTTGCCTGAATTGTCAGCGCGCGAAGATCGGACGACACGTTCACGTTCCACCAGCCAATTTCCCAGAGACAGATGCGCGTTTCGATCACGTGCATATCGACTTGATCGGTCTACTAATTGCATGTGACGAGCACACACATTGCCTCACCATGATCGACCGATTCTCGAGATGGCCGGAGGCAATCCCGATCAAGAACCATTCAGCGGAAACAGTAGCTAAAACGTTTTTTATCCATTGGATCTCCAGATTTGGAACACCGAAGTTAGTGACGACGGATAAGGGAACAGAGTTCGAGAACAGATTATTTACGGCATTGGTCCGCTTAATCGGGGGCAAACGTGTGCGCACAGCGGCGTATCATCCGGCCTCCAATGGTCTCATTGAACGATGGCATCGCACGCCTGAAGACTGCCATCAAATGTTTAGAGAACCACAGATGGATCGACGCACTGCCAGTCATACTTCTCGGTCTTAGGACGTGCTATAAAGAAGATCTAAAGGCTTCGCCGGCTGAATTCCTGTATGGCACAACGCTCAGAATCCCGGGAGAATTTTTTACCCACGAAGATACCCGTGTGATCCTAATCTCTTCCTGGAAGACTTCCGCATATATTTGAGAAAACTCATATCGTGACGAGAGACCTGTGCCAGCCTCTCGTCACGGTAAAAGAAAAACTTTTTATTTTAAAGAATTATATACATGTTCTCACGTTTTTGTTCGTCAAGGGAGTACCCGAAAGGAAACATTAGACAGTCCATACGCAGGGCCGTATCAGGTAATCGAGAGACCAAGTGATCGACTTTTCAAAATTGACGTCAATGGTCAGCCAACCAATATCACAGTGGAACGGCTCAAACTAGCTCACCTTCCGTTTACTGAGGACTCGGAGGCTGAAGAAAATCGAACAGAAGAGGAAAGCGATTTTCAGGCAAACAACAATGCGGAGGCAGCTGACGAGAAATCGACAGACGGCAATAAACCACAGCAGCAACAGCTGCGGACATATCTCGGATCCAAAGAGAGAAGGCAAGTGCAATTTAACGCGTGTAATTAGACTATAAAGACTCAACATTCTTTTTTCTCTTTTATTTTATACTTAGCGAGTAAAGTAAAGTCAATGTCAAACTACTATTTAATTTCTTATACAGCATTACTCAGGTTTATTACGTATTATATACTTTTAAAAAAAATTAACGATCTCATTTAAGAGGGGAGTATTGTAGGGATTAGTGGTGTCAACTCTCTTACACCGCATACACCTTTTACACTTCATGTTGTAGCAGTTGGTATTACTGCGCTAGTGCTTAAGATACAGCAGTTCAATTAGCTCGCGCTTATTATTCAGAGATTTACTTTTATTGTCCTCGTGAAATAATATATTCATTTAGCTATCTCATTAAGTCATTTAACTACTAACATCACATCCCTACAACGGGTTCGGCAGCACCAGGGCACGCGTAGGGAGCGTGCCAGGCGACTCTCGTCAATCGGGGTGTCCAGGTTGCGAACAGCTCCATGTAGAATACATTCCTTATTAACAACTTTTCCTTAATACCAATACTAGCCGAAATTCTAAAATATCCTGTGAAATTATATGATAATGATCAGGTATCGGAGATTTGGTATTGAAAAAAGAACTTTTGTGCAAAATAATAATTACTACAAAATGTGTAAAATCACAACAAAATTACCTTTTCAAAAAAAAGTAAAAAAAGCGCCAAGTATACGCGCTCAAAAAACACCTAAAAAATAACTGTTGCATCAAATTATTTTAATTTGACAATATAAAATGTATGAAATCACTAAAAAATTATCTTTGTAGAAAAAAAGGACAAGAAATTTATATTTCCTATAAAAGTAGTGATATCAAGAAAGTGCGCCAACTATAAAAATGGATTGTAACATAAACTAGAACATCTATTTCTTCACTATTACTTTTTGGCCAGTGTTCATAGTTTGATCTTATATATAAGATTGTTTTGAGTTTATCTTTAGATATTAATTATTTCATTGATTACGGAGCAATTGAAGACGAACTCAAAACGATTTTAAAGATAAGATCAGACTATGAATACTGCCCATTGATCTTAAAATACCTATAAAAAACGGTTGTTGTGCAGCCATATAAGTAAGAAATAAAGAAGATAATATAAAGCAGACAAATAAATATTTTGATACAAATAAATTTTTTTTTAACTTGGCGCTGCCAAACCGAATAAATAAGTAATAATAATTTCTTATAAACTAAATTACATACTAACTTATTAATTATGATTACACGAATTTTGTGCGCTATAGGGATAATGTGTTTTTACCTTGTGCGTTATCGGGAAAATGTGTTTTTTATTTTGTGCGATATAGGATGTGTGCTATCGGGACGTAAGCTATCGAGAAATGAGTTAAATTTTATGTGTGCTCTCGGGATGTATGCTATCGCACCGTGCGCTATCGGGACCCTCCCATCCATATTCGGTGCTCCAGTGTGAGGAGGAGGGAGTGGGAAACTTCTGCGGGGGGCCCTCCTCCATTGTCTTTTGCTTCGATTGTTAGGAGGTCACCTCGTGGGGGGCGGCCTCCCTCACCTCCGGGGCGTGATCCGCGATCGCCGTTGGGAGAGGGCGGGGGAGAGGAGTAGGGGAGGCCAGACCGGGCCCGTACCTCCCTTTCTGGCTCCTACAGTGCGCTTGCACTGTAACCACTGTGATTACTTAAGGAACTTTCAATCAGGTCAATAACTCAAATGACATATCGAACTTTGGCAACAGTTTTGATTTTTGTCTTTTCAACTGGGACTGGGGAAACAAGCGAAGCACAAGGCCATAACAACGACAATGCACGCGGTTCGTTCTTTCCTCAGAGGGATGGGTCCTCTCACGGTTATCCATCCTCATCATGAGGCCGCACCTCCCGGGAACCTTCTCCAGATGAACATTAATTCTTCATTAATAATTTCTGTAAATTCTTCGCACTTAGTTCGCACTCTGAGCACTTAGTTTCCTTCCTCCCTCTAAGGCCAGCTCTCCTTTGGCGGAGAGGCTACGTAATTTTTATGCTTCCATACAGTAACATGAATGTTAATTTAGGATATTTGTCAGAATTTAAACAAACATCATTCCACATATCTTGCTTACTTTGGGATATAATCCAGATTTATAGCGGTCTTGTTTTACTTAATATGCAGCTCGACAAAATGTCTAATACAGATTTTCCTAGTTCTGCCTCTTTACGCATAGCCTATTGGAATTGTAAAGACACACTTTCCAAGAAACCCGACATAGAAGAGGCTGTTGAGACCGCGGACATATTAATACTGGCGGAAACATGTGTGACACAAACGCACGACTGTCGGATTTGGGGATTCAACTCTTCATCACGTTCTACGAGAGACTCGGGGGTTAATGATCTTCATCAGGAATGACATTTCTTTCGCGTAAATGGATTCGTCGACGATCGATGACCTTTTGGTAGAAATCATAATATTCCAAATTACGTCGGCAACTAGAAGTGTTATGGTAGCCGGAATGTATAGGCATCCTAACTTGACTACTCCTGCAATTACTTATGATAAGATTTTCTCTATCTTAAGAGGGTCCGAACAATTTCTACTAGTTAGTAATTTTAATGCTCATCATCCGCTGTGGGACTTCCGACGCCCTATCTCAGCCGGAATAAGCCTTTCCTCAATCCTGGAGGAGCGCAACTGTATCGTCCTTAATTCGAAGATTCCTTCCCCCACATATACAGGGTAAGTTTTAATGGATGAACCAGTTTTTTACCATGAGAGCTGGGATTACCGACACTACTATACACACATATTTATAATGACCGTTTGTGTGTACTAAATACCTAAGTGTAATATAAATGTGTGTATAGTAGAGTCGATAACCTAGCTCTCATGGTAAAAAGCTGGTTCATCTATTAAAACTCACCCTGTATATCTCCTCTGCCGAGGACCTCCTCGGTCTTACAAGGAGAGGTCGCAGCTGAACCCCCACCGATTTGGATCTCCTTTCACGTGGTGAATCTGTATGGTGAGTATATACGTCACGTAAAAGGTCAAAATACGTCATTTTATTGAATGTGTATTATAAATAGTATTTTTTTATGTTTGAAATTTCGACGATTCGGCCGCGATCGATAGTGTAGGTTATGAGACCAAAAGTTAGCCGTATTATCGATCAGTGCCGGGTGACGTAGCGAGCTAGCGCAAGCAACTAGTAACAGCGAGGATTGAGACCACTAATGTCAAACTTTCTTTTTTATGTGCGTGTAACATCTTGTTTACGATGGTTACGATTCACATATATTTAGGTGCGCATACATATTTTTAAATATATTTATCTATCATAAAATGATAGAAATTATAAAGTCAGTTATAAAATAATAGAAATACTTACAAATAAAATATTTTTTCGGACAAAGAATTTTTATTTTTATTTTTAAATTTTTATACATTTCTTGAATCTTTCTTACAAAACAATCACACACAGATGAAATAAAATAGATACATATTTTGCAAAGACGGTTATTCTAACGGGCAGTAGAGGAGGACATGCATATAATAAAATTTTTTTTAAGAGATAAAGGTCAAATTCTTTCTATTAGGGAGAAGAAACTTTCCCTCGCGCTATATTGTTATTAAAATTTTAGCATAATGACCAGAGTATATTAATTAACATTTTATTATTTATAGTTCATATTGACTGTAAGAAAGATTCAAGAAATGTATAAAAATTTAAAAATAAAAATAAAAATTCTTTGTCCAAAAAAATATTTTATATGTATTTCTATTATTTTATAACTGATTTTATAATTCCTGTCATTTTATGATAGATAAATATATTAAAGAATATGTATACGTACCTAAATATATGCGAATCGTAACCATCGTAAACAAGACGTTACACGCACATAAAAAAAAAAGTTTGACACTAGTGGTCTCGATCCAGCATCCTCGCTATTACTAGTCCTTGCGCCAGCTCGCTACGCCACACGGCACTGATCGATAATATTGGTCTCATAACCTACACTATCGATCGCGGCCAAATCGCCGAAATTTCAAACATAAAAAATACTATTTATAAGGCGCATTCAATAAAACCCTTTTACGTGATGTATATACTCACCATACATATTCACCACGTGAAAGGAGATCTAAATCGGTGGGGGGTCAGCTACGACCCCCCCTTGTTAGACTTGGCGATTCCCTCACCGACCGTGGCTCCTTTTTGCCTGCTGAGGGTAGGCGAGGATCCCAGGGGAGCGATCATCTTCCGATCTACGTCGCACTCTCCTTAAGAATAGATCTCACATAGGATTATCTGATAATCACTTAAGATACTTATCTGGCTCTCTCAGTGAGAAGGCATGATCCTTGCGGGGGTTGATAGTATTTCGGATGAGGACCCTATAACTCAGTATGAATTCTTTATCAATTCTATACTCGATGTAGCGCGTTCTTTAGCAGTCTCCTCTGATCGAAGAGATCGAGTCCGAACTCGGTCTCAACCCCCCCATATGCAACAGCCTGCTGGTGCTTTTCCCGAAGCAAGGAGAAGACGTACTCGGCCGGCAGCTCCTTGGTGCAACGATGGGTATGGGGAGACAATTGCCCAGAGGAGGAGGGCTGCTTGTAGATTTCGCAAAGACCCCTCGTACTCTAACTTTAGATTGTATGAAGATGAGCAACATTAGTGCAGGAGAGTCCTCAGGGACGCTAAAAGACAGGACTGGCGCACCTTTTGTGAATCTGGTCCATTCACTCCCACTGGAATTGTTTGGAAGCAGATTCGGCGCTTCAAAAATCGGAAACTGGCTCTAACGTATCAGTCTACGTTACCGCACAGTAATCGCACTGATTGCGATTTTCAAATCGCTCAGGTAATAGACAGGATTTGCAACCTTTCCTGCTCACCTAGTATTAACATTAATTCCTCGGAAGAAGTTACAGCGACCACGGCGTGAATGGCCAATCCTTTTGAGTATGAGCAATTACTATCTGCTCTCAGGATGGTTAGATCTCAATCCAGTCCGGGAATAGACACTGTTGACTATCGCATAGTCAAGGAACTTCCGGATTTTCTCTTGAAAACACTATTGGCGATCATTAACAGGTTATTTAGTGATGCCCCCTTGTCTCCATCTTGGAGGCACTCCCTGATCTTCCTCATCCCCAAATCGGGGGACAAGGGATACAGACCCTTGCTCTAACATTCTGCATTTTAAAACTGGTTGAAAGAATGCTTTTATTTAGGGTACAGTGGTATTTAGAGTCAGAGTGCAAACTTCCTGATTTCCAATTCGGATTCAGAAGAGCTCGGTCAAGCCTAGATAACCTTATCAATCTTTCATGTGATGTATTGGGCTTCCTTCAGAAAAAGGTCATTGCGGCATTATTCATTGACGTCAGAAGTGCTTTTAATAATGTGCAATCCAACATTCTCATTCAAGAGTTGCAAAGATTGAATTTTTCGGCAAAAGTTCTTAAATTTGTTAACAACCTGGTCTCGGTATATGAGATTTGTTATTCATGGTCAACTTACGGACGTTAAGTTATCCCGCAAAGGCACCCCGCAGGGCTCGGTTCTCAGCCCCTTACTTTTTAATACCTATCTGAGCAGAATCCGCTCATTCCTACCTACTCAAGTCAGTATTCTGCAGTTTGCCGATGACATTGTCATCTATTATACCGAATATGACCAGATGGCAGCCTCCCGAGTGCTGCAGGGCTCTTCGCTCTCTGGCTCATTATTTTGCTGAGTCGGGACTTGAGGTCTCCCCTGTTAAAACGCAGTTTATGCTCTTTTCCAAGCGTGCCGCGGTGCAAGTAAATCTCTATATAGAATATTTAGATAATAGAATCTATTCCATGGATAAACCTCGATTTCTTGGAGTTGTTCTGGACTCATGTATGACAGAAGTTAGTCACATTAACTATCTTATAAATAAGGGTAAATGCATTAATCAGGTGATCTCTGCCTTCAGAGGAATATGGTGGGGTTCGCATCTTCAGGTACTTTTGAAAATTTATCAATCCATGCGTCGTGGATCGGTAAAATATGTGTGCCTAATTTTTGCCATCAGAGATAATACGCTCTCTCTCTCTTCTCGAAGCTCGAGAAGGTTCAAAACGCTTCTATGCGACGGTGTTTGGGTGCGCGAATATCAACTCCTATTAACGTTCTCTACGCGGAAGCTTGCGAGCCTCCTTTTAAATTTAGGTTTAAATATCTAACGAATAAATTCTTAATAAATGTGCTATCTTACTCCGAACACTCTCTTGCTAGAAAATTGGACGAATTAGCTTTTCTTTCTAGATCTAATTGAGACCAAAATTTTTTGGAAAGTAATTTTCCTCTACTTGACTGCTAGGAGCAGCTTTGTACGCTTAGGTATATATATATAGATATTTCGTTGTTACCGCCAGAATTTATGGTACCGTAGTTATGCATACTAGGGCAAATGCTTACTTTGAGTGGCACCAACTTGGACACAGTACAAATAGACACAATGCAAATGGACACGTTGCAAATAGACACGATATTTTGTACACGGTTCAAATGGACACGGCTTTAGACACAGAAATTTTAGACACACAGAAAATTAATTTTGTACACCGTTCATATTGACACCGCTCATTTCGACACTGCTCATTTTGACACCGTTCATATCGATACCGTTCAAATCGACACCGCTCATATCAACCTCACTACTTCCACATAGGTTTACAACTTAAATTTTGCGCATTTTCATGCGGTGTCGAATCGTGCGATGTCAAATAGAGCGGTGTCGAACAGTTATTTTTTTAAACGTGTTTTGAGCGCGTGTACTTGGTGCTTTTTTTTACCTTTTTTTGAAAAGGTAATTTTGTTGTAATTTTAAACATTTTGTAGTAATTATTATTTTGTACAAAAGTTCTTTTTTTAGGCGTTTTCTGAGCGCTACATATTTGTCTATTTCCGTATCTATTTAATAATTTTGTGATTACATACATTTTGTAATAATTACTATATATGACTGCACAAAAACCGGTTTTTGTAGGCGCACAGCAGCTTTTATCGACGCACAGCAACCAATATTTTAATATCAATGTCCGATATTTATATAAAAAATAAAATACATATTATGCTATTTTTCTTATACTATTTTATTTATGCGGTTGGCGGGAGTCTCCTGGAACGATCCCTACGTGTGCCCCGGTGCCGCCGAACCCATTGGTTCTCGTGTCGCACCTCTGTATCGTGATCTTCGCGACCCAGACGTTCCGGTTGACGGGAATCGTCTGGCACGGTCCCTACGCGTACCCCGGTGCCGCCGAACCCGTTTGTTCTCGTGGCGCATCTCTATGTTGCGATTTTCGCGACCCGGGCATCCTGGTTGACGGGAGTCACCTGGCACAATTCTTACGCGTGCGGTGCCAATATGAACGGTATCGAAATGAGCGGTGCCGAAATGAGGGGAGTGGTTCACTTAGACACCGTTCAAATAGACACGGTGCTGAAAGACACAGAGATATTAGACACGATATTTTGCGCACGGATTCAATTGGACACGGAAAAGATGCACACGAGAAGAAACGCACCGTGCATTTGCACACCGAAAGAAGGACACATAGATGTGCCACGAGAACCAACCGGTTCGGCGGCACCGGGGCACGCGTTGAGACCGTGCCAGGTGACCCCCGTCAACCGGGGTGTCCAGGTTGCAAAGATCGCGACGTAAGAATCCGCCACGAGAACCAACGGGTTCGGCGGCACCGGGGCATACGTAGGGACCGTGCCAGGTGACCCCCGTTAACCGGGGTGTCCAGGTCGCGAAAATCATGACACAGAGGTGCGCCACGAGAACCAACGGGTTCTGCGACACCGGGGCACGCGTAGGAACCATGCCAGGCGACCACCATCAACCGCACGATTCGACACCGCACTTAATTTTCTTCTCTTTTTCATACAAAACTAAGTCCACGCTGTTCTTTTCCACGTTGTTGAACGTGGGGCTCTCTAGTTATGTTATAATTTTTACGAGGCTTCGCCCTCCCCCTGCATCCCCGCCCACGCGTTATTATTCAATCTCACTACTTCCACATAGGTTTACAACTTAAATTTTGCGCGTTTTCCCTACGGCGGATCCCTACGTCGCGATCTTCGCGACCTGGACACCCCGGTTGACGGAAATCGCCTGGTACGGTTCCTACGTGTGCCACGGTGCCGCCAAGCCCGTTGGTTCTCGTGGCGGATCACTACGTCGCGATCTTTGCGACCTGGATACCCCGGTTGACGGGGGTCACCTGACACGGTACCTACGTGCGCCGCGGTGCCGTCGAACCCGCTGGTTCTCGTGGCGGATCCCTACGTCGCGATCTTTGCGACTTGGACACCCCGGTTGACGGGGGTCACCTACGTGGTCACCACGCACGGTCCCTACGTGTGCCCCGATGCCGCCGAACCGGTTGGTTCTCGTGGCGAATCTCTACGTTGCGATCTTTGCGACCTGGACATCCTGGTTGACGGGGGTCACCTGGCACGGTCCCAACGCGTGCCCTGGTGCCGCCGAACCGGTTGGTTCTCGTGGCACATCTCTGTGTCCTTCTTTCGGTGTGCAAATGCACGGTGCGCATCTTTTTGTGTGCATCTTTTCCGTGCACAAATGCACGGTGTCCTTCTTTCGGTGTGCAAATGCACGGTGCGCATCTTTTCGTGTCCATCTTTTCCGTGCGCAAATGCACGGGGTCCTTCTTTCGGTGTGCAAATACTTCTCGTGTGCATCTTTTCCGTTTCCAATTGAACCGTGCGCAAAATATCGTGTCTAATATCTCTGTGTCCTTCAGCACCGTGTCTATTTGAACGATGTCCAAGTGAATGCCACTCGAAATGAGCGATGTCGATTTGAACGGTGTCTATTTGAGCGGTGTCGATTTGAGCGGTGTCGATATCGCACAAGATAAAAAACACATTTTCCCGATAGCGCACAAAGAAAAAAACATGTTATCCTGATAGCGCACGTCCCGATAGCGCACGTCCCGATAGCGCACGTCCCGATAGCGCACGTCCCGATAGCGCACATCCCGATAGCGCACGTCCCGATAGCGCACATCCCGATAGGGACCGAGCCAGGCGACCCCCATTAACCGGGGTGTCCAGGTCGCAAAGATCGAGACGTAGGGATCCGCCACGAGAACCAACGGGCTCGACAGCACCGGGGCACGCGTAGGGACCGTGCCAGGTGACCCCCGTCAACCGGGATGTCCAGGTCGCGAAGATCACAACACAGAGGGGCGCCATGAGAACCAACAAGTTCGGCAGCACCGGGGCACGCGTATGAACCGTGCCAGGCGATTCCCGTTAATCGGGGTGTCCAGGTCGCAAAGATCGCGACGTAGAGATCCGCCACGAGAACTAACGGGTTCGGCGGCACCGAGGCACACGTAGGGACCGTGCCAGGTGACCCCCGTCAACCGGGGAGTCCAGGTCGCGAAGATCACGACACAGAGGTGCGCCACGAGAACCAACAAGTTTGGCAGCACCGGGGCACGCGTATGAACCGTGCCAGGCGATTTCCGTTAATCGGGGTGTCCAGGTCGCAAAGATCACGACGTAGAGATCCGCCACGAGAACCAATAGGTTCGACGGCACCGAGGCACACGTAGGGACCGTGACAGGTGACCCCCGTAACCGGGGTGTCCAGGTCGCGAAGATCACGACACAAAGGTGCGCCACGAGAACCAACGGGTTCTACGGCACCGGAGCACGCGTAGAAACCATGCCAGGCAATTCCCGTCAACCGCACGATTCGATTCCGCACTTAATTTTCTTCTGTTTATCATAAAACTAAGTCCACGCTGTTCATTTCCACGTTGTTGAATGTGGGGCTCTCTGGTTATGTTCTAATTTTTACGCGAGGATGCAGGGAGAGGGCGAAGCCCTCCCCCTGCACCCCGCCCACGCGTTATTATCCAACCTCACTACTTCCAGATAGGTATACAACTTAAATTTTGCGCGTTTTCCCTACGGCGGATCCCTACGTCGTCATCTTCACGACCTGGAAATCCCGACTGACAGGAGTCGCCTGGCACGGTCCTTACGCGTACCCCCGTGCCGCCGAGCCCGTTGGTTCTCGTGGCGTACCTCTGTGTCGTGATCTTTGTGACCCGGACATCCCGGTCGACGGGAATCGCCTAGCATGGTCCCTACGCGTGCCCCGGTGCTGCCGAGCCCGTTAGTTCTCGTGGCGCACCTCTGTGTTGAGATCTTTGCGACCCGGACATCCCGGTTAACGGGAATCGCCTAGCATGGTCCCTACGCGTGCCCCGGTGCTGCCGAGCCCGTTAGTTCTCGTGGCGCCCCCTTGTGTTGTGATCTTCGCGACCCGGATATCCCGATTGACGGGAATCGCCTAGCATGGTCCCTACGCGTGCCCCGGTGCTGCCGAGCCCGTTGGTTCTCGTGGCGGATTCCTACGTCTCGATCTTTGCGACCTGGACACCCCGGTTGACGGGAGTCGCCTGGCACGGTCCCTATCGGTACGTGCACTATCGGGATGTGCGCTATCGGGACGTGCGCTATCGGGACGTGCTCTATCGGGACGTGCGCTATCGGGATGTGCGCTATCGGGATAAAGGGTATTCGGGAATGTGTGCTATCGGGATAACATGTTTCTTTCTTTGTGCGCTATCGGGGAAATGTGTTTTTTATCTTGTGCGATATCGGGACGTGTGCTATCGGGATGTGAGCTATCGGGAAATGAGTTAAATTTTATGTGTGGTACCGGGATGTGTGCTATCGCACCGTGCGCTATCGGAACTCTCTCGATTTGAACGGTGTCGAAATGTGCGGTGTTGAAATGAGCGGTGACGGAGTCGGTGAACGGTGTCGATGGCGGTGTCGATATGTGTCGGTGTACAAAATTAATTTTCTGTGTGTCCAAAAGCCACTGTGTCTAAAATTTCTGTGTCTAAATAAGTCGTGTCCACTTGAACCGTGTATAAAATATCGTGTCTATTTGCGCCGTGTCCATTTACGTTGTATCCATTTGTACTGTGTCCAAGTGAACCTCTCCCGCTTACTTTGCGGATAGGATGTTCATTACCATCATAGAGGGTCAGAACGCAGATTTTATAAAAGGATACTTCAAACATCATTTTCGGAAGATCATTGAAGGCGCTGTGGTCATCTACACCGATGGCTCTAAATTCCCTAACGCCAATTTTGTTGGTTCGGCCTGGTTCTTGGATTCTCCTAGGATTGAGTTGATGTTTCAGCTCCCTAACTCAGTCTCGATATTCACAGCTGAGGCTTGGGCTAACTATAGTGCTCTTCTCACGGCTATTAATCTGAACCTCGGTAGAGTCCTCATTGTTTCTGATTCGTGCAGTGTGCTTGAAGCATTGCAAAACTACTTCCCAAAACAAAGTAACTATCTCATCACATGCATTAGAGCTAAGATTGAGAGTATCATTTCGGATCATTCGGATTTTGATCCCCATTTCCTCTGGATTCCATCCCATCGTGACATTGCAGAGAACGAGAGAGCAGTCGTTCTGGCCAAGAGGGCTAATCGAAGGTTCCTCGCCTCGTAACTTCAAACTACCACACTCTGACATACACGCTGAGCTCCGCACTATTTGAACGCACGTTTTGAACAATACCTCAACCAGTCGACTCAGTCTGGGAAGTACAATATTTTCGAATGATTCGATGCAAAATGAGAAAACCTTGATTTGCTGAGTTTAAAATGTAAGAATAGATCTCATATCACTCCAGTGATTAGGTTACGCTCCAACCACTATAACCTTAATGCTAACCTATACCGGAAAAACCTGGTCAATGATCCGTCATGCACATGCGGTTGCCCTTATCAGGATTTTAATCACGTTTTATTCGATTGCCCGCTAACGATAAGTAAAGAATTCGCCCTGCGGAAAATCGTATTTAAGATATTCGGATCTAATGCATGCGACATTACTAAGGCTTTAGCTAAACCATTTCAAAAATTCTGTCGAGTGCTAGCGGCATTTTGCAAGGCTTGCGGCTTTAACATTTAGAATGCTTTAAATTTCTCGCCGCGAGACACGCGGTGGTACACGTACGCTTATATCCAATCCAACTACGCTGTCCTCTCCACATGCCCATTCTCATGTAGCCCCTCTGAGTGTCGCCTTGGGGTCGCTCTATCCACACAATGGCTCGACCACTTGCACGGATCACATCTAAGGCCGGCTTCACACCTTAGCAGAAAAGCAGAAAGCAGAAAAGCAGAACCTAATCAGAATTCGCGCTAGTATTAAACAGTATTTCTGCTCTTTTGCTCCTATCTTTCTGCAAAAGTTTGGGTACTGGAGAAATTTTAAGCAATTTGAATTTTTCTAAATATTATTTCTGCGAAAAAAAGTTGATACGTATGTGAATAAAACAAATATATTTTTTTAATTATAGTGTAAATAAATTGATGATATGTAAAATATAACATCTATTAACGTTCGTAATTTATAATTATTTTAGGTTAGGTTGTGACCAAACAGCGTATGGATATTAATAATAATCAAAATAATTAGTCGTATAGACTCACAGTCGCCACTTGTTTTACGCAAAACAAGAAAAGATGTGTTGCTGAATCCACCGTCGAATCCAGACGTGCGTCTTCCCCGTCAGCTTCTACTCGTGCAGGATCCACCTTTGGTATCGCTCTCGTCGTAGGTATCCGGGGTAATGACAATTTCGAATAATTTAACAATAGCCAGTGTTTAATAATAAACATTTATTCACTTGTCCGTTACAATAGTTTTGCACTTTCCACAAAGACACACACACCGATCTTCCCGTATAATATTGGGAAACATTATCGAACGTTACAATGTTCGTTACAATTGGTAACCCGAGAAGGGTGATGCAACCCTCGGGCCTCTCTATCGTGTTACGCGCGTCCGCGGGAATCGTGTATCACGGCTGTTCATATACACACGCACTCTCGTAACCACGGATGAATATATGTATTACGAATATGCTCGGATAATATAATATTAATCACGTCGCTGTCGCTTGCACACTCACGACTCGCGTTCTCGAAAAATCCTCCTCGAAACGCACGACAACCGAACTCTCGCGACGACTTTCTCTGGTCATAGCCGTATACAACAAAGACTCTGTTCTCGCATTGCGAGTCCCTTTTATAGCCTCGTTCGTCATGTGTCCCCTCTCTTAACCATACAACCAATCACAGCGCTCGCCCGGAAATCATGCGATTCCTACGCGCTTGTTCGGCGTTACTACCCGACGACGATGCCATCTCTGACGTTCGCTTCGTACTTGTTGTTTCATGTCGATATTCATTTATCATACGCTGAGACATTCAATAATATCTCTCAAGCCTTTTCTCGAACCGTTACCCTCGCTCGGTACATTACCTCGCTCGCTCAGCAACGTCTTACCGACTTTGGTAAGAAAAGAAATTTATAATAACATAAAATAAAATTTAGCCTAATATTCTTAAGGTATTAATCGATCTCAATTTAAAATAACATGTTCTTATGCATCTTAGTCATCACGCCTCGCATAACGTGTACTGCCGCCATGTTGGACGACATTTTGTAAATCTCATGCTTGCACACAAGATGGCTGTCCTTTTGGTGAGTCGCCATCTTAGCGATCCATATTGGATTTCCTACATATTGTGCCGCCATCTTATATCGTGCGTATCTATCTTATTTAATAAAGAGATCAAATTAAAATGATAAAATCTTAAATGAAATTACTTATAATCTCGGGACATATTGAAATAACTAAATTAATTATCTCTTTTTATTTTCAGATCCTTCTCGATGTTTTTCCTGAACGTTCCCGCCATATTGGACAGGTATAAACTTAAAATAACATAAATGATAAGTACTATTTTTAATTACTACCCGTTGTATTTGAACTAATCAACATAAAATAAATTTTGTCTTTTCTTTATAGTTCCAGTTTTCCAGATCTCGTCTCTGGATTTTGTCCGCCATCTTGTCGAACAGGTACGAATCGTGTATAATAAAACAAACTTAACATACATCAAGAATCTAATCGATCATCTGTGTACTTTAACTTATTAACATAAACTAATGTATTTCTTTTATTTCAGGTCCCGCCATCTTATGTAGATAAGTATCACGAATATATTATTATGTACGTATCACGTCGAACTTCTAATGCTTGATTCAAAACAAATTAAATAAAACGAATATTCTTTGTAATTTCAGGAATTCACGTTAGTCTCCCGGTTATCGTTAACGGACCGCCATCTTGCCGCCCGCCATCTTTCTCTTTAGAGTTCTGAGTAGCCCTCGGGCAATTCTACCAAAAATCCTAATGACAAAAATCTGTAGAATTAAAACTGAAAAAGTTACGTACTATTATAAGTATCAGTGTCGCAGTTTCCAAGTAAAAAAATTTTTTGGAAAGTTCTTACAGTTCTGTTTAGAGTTCTGGGTAGCCCCCGGACAGTTTTACCAAAAATCCTAATGACAAAATTGCATTAAAGTGATATTTTAAAAATTATAATTATTTTTGTGATATAATTTTTAAATATTTAAATTTATTTTTTTTTATTTTCTTGAACGGAACTATTTCTTATATGTATCAAGAATTCTAGAACTATACGAAAGCTACCTAGAATTCTAATTAAAAATTATTTTTGTCGCAAATGGGTGGCTGCGTGAAGTTAGCCCCCCATATCTTTGAAACTGATTTTCATGCCTTTAATGGCCAGAACTATTTCTGAAAACTATCAGGAACTCTGGAACTATTGAAAGTCTATACAGACTCTAAACAAAAATTAGTTTTTTAAAAAATGGGGGGCTAGCTTCACAGAGGTGGTCTAGACGCCTGCTCGTCTTTCCGCCATCTTTCGTCCGTCCGAGTGCTTCTCTTCCTCGAGTGCCTCCCGGAACTGCTCCATTTCGTTCTCGATCTCTGCCGTCATTGGCTGCGTGTCGGGGATGTCTTTGAATACGTTTCATCCAACCGCGCTTCCTCTTCGCAGCTCCTTCCTCCATCTTTCGGCTCCATTGTCCTGTGTATCATAATTCTTGGTGACACGTCCTGTATATCCCTGATCGATGGTTTCAAAGTTAGATTAAGAAATATAGTTTTAAGGTGAACCGTCTACACAAATATACGTTTTATTTCGTTAAATCTCAATACTCAAAAATTTCTGGATCATTATATGCGACAAAGATTCAGAGTTTGATGACATAGAAACATTCTCTCCTGACGAAAATAATTTTGCACAACGGAATGTTGATACGTTACGGAATAAATTTTCTGTACATCCAGGTAAATAAAATATTAATTTCTTACAATATATGATAATTTTCCAATTAATATAAAATTAATATTTATAAAATTGTTATATATTAACATATATATAATGATAACAGATAAGACTTACGATATTTATGAGAACTATATGGGAGAATCATGTATTACTGATGAACCTGAGCAAGATGAAAATGCAAACTACATTGACATATATGGAAATATTAAATTTTACTGAACTACTCATTAGTGAAGTCCAGAAACGTCCTGCATTGTATAATATCAAATCGTCAATCCAAAGCAGAAGTCGAATAACCGTTAATAAAATATGGCAAGAGATTTTTGAAGTTTTTGAAGGTAAATATAATATGTATATGAACATATAATGAATATTTGCACTAATACCTTATTAATAGTCAACCAACTCATCTAAATTATTTTAGTAAACTAAAATAATAGACTATGATGCTTGAACATTTTTATATTTAGATTTTATTAATATACGTATTACATTTACATATACACATATTTATACATATTTATATATTGTATATTTTCAAATATACATTTTTTTTGTATAGACTTTACGTGTATACATATTATTATATAGACAAAAATAGATATGATTATCAAACACTACATAGATAAAATACTCATTCTCATATTTATAGACATATTTTATATTCTAGTCTATTTTACTTTTCAAAAAAAGGTATAAAAATGCGCCAAGTATACGCGCTCAAAAAACGCCTAAAAAATTACGCTTCAAAAAAGAACCCTTCTACAAGACTACGCCTAAAAAAAGAATTTTTGTTCAAAATTACGCCTAAAAAGAGAACCCTTCTACAAAACTACAAAAAAAGAACTTTTGTTCAAAATTACGCCTAAAAGAAGAACTCTTGTATTAATTACCTTTGTACAAAAAAGAACAAGAAATTAATTTTTCCTACAAAAAATGTGATATCAAGAAAGTGCGCCAACTATAAAAATGGATAGTTTCATAATACTCTTTGGTCAGTGTTTATAGTCTGAGCTTATACATAAAATTGTCTTAAGTTTATCTTCAAATATTAATTATTTCATTGATTACGAAGCATTTGAAGATGAACTCAAAACGATCTTAAAGATAAGATCAGACTATGAATACCGCCTATTGATATTAAAATATGAGCTGCTGTGCGCCGATATAAGGCTGCTGTGCGCCGATATAAAGCTGCTGTGCGCTTACAAAAAACGTTTGTTGTGCGGCCATATAAGTAAGAAATAAAGGAGATAATATAAAACAAACAAATAAGTATTTTTATACAAATAATTATTTTAATACAAATGTATGTTCAGTATATTTATTTTTTACCAACTTTATGTAAAAAAAGTATGTAAAGATCTTTAGCGTCTCTAGGCCATTGTCTTTTCTTAATTTGTGCATCATCAGCCTCAATCCATCTATTAGACATTCCTTCTCTACATATACTTGTGTAATGTCCTTCCTCAATACTCGAACCATTATGAAATATAGCATTCATTACTTTATACAATTGCCCAGCTATTGATACTTCAATTATTGGAATAGCACTTACATTAAATTTACGTATTTCTTTTACTACTTTATCATCTTGTGAAGAAAATAATACTAAATGTATGATAATTATATTTTTTACTAATGTTACTTTTTACTTCATTCTTAAATAATATTTCATTTCCGTAACAATACACAGGATCCGTTATTATCTGACTGACGCCAATGTGACAATGTAGCATTTAATAGATCATTGAGATTATAACTTTTCTTTTTTAAATAGGTTAATAGGTATTGAAAGAATTAAATTATTATAAGTAATTGTTTTTGTGTTCTTACAAGATTTACACCGAGTAGTAGAAGTTACTTTACACTCTACTAAATGTCTTATACAATCATATTTTGCGAACAGGACTGTAAGAAATTCAAATTTATCTCGTTTTATGTTTATCGAGAAAGGTTCTCCTAAATATTGCCGTACTGCATATGTATTCAAATTGCGCATTCTATTTTCATAACGATGCATTATCTTCCTTAAAACATCTGATTTATCACACTTAAGCAATTCTTTTCTAATGGTACTTAAATTTAACAGACATTGTAATACTGCATTTGCGTAACATGAAACTTTATCCATATTTTGAAAACCATGTATAATTCAAGTATTTTGCCGAGATTTTTGATCTTGACAGTTCTGTTGAATAGAATCAACTACTTTTGACAATGCCCATGGAGCATCTTTTACTTTGCGAAAATGTTCTTTTGAAACAGTAATCATTTCTGCTTCTGGTTTGTGGATTTGTCTCAGCCGATTATATTCAATAATGACTTCTTCGTTAGCTTTTACTGCCGAAGAATCGCAGTTAAACAAATACAACCCTTCTAGAGACGTTACTCGTGATAATGCAACGTAAACTTGACCGCAATTAAATATAGAGTTACCTATGTCCATAATAGCATTTTGTAAGCTTAAACCTTGACTTTTATGAATAGTGATTCCATAACTCAGACACAGTGGAAATTGTTTTCTAATAATGTACGCTCTATCTACCACTTCAAATTTAACGCTCACTTATTCAATTGAATGTTCTGATCCCGATGGCAAAAAAAGTTTGATTTCTTCTATACGATCGGTAGATGGATCTCGTACAACTGAAATTACTTTAGCTATTGTACCATTCATAAGACCCAAGGTAGCATCAATATTATGCCTTATCACCACTTTTGCTCCAATCTTAATTACAATTTTCTTTGAAAGTCCAGCAGTTTTAGAATTATCATTATTTGACAATACTTTTAATACTTTTAATACTTTCTTTTTTACATATGGAATACAATCAATCATATCTTCGGCAACTAATATTATCTCTTTCTCAGTAACGCGATTTAACATTGCAGTATTAAGAACATCACACATATGACAAGTAGGCAACAAACAAACAGCGTCCGACGGTAAATCAGTAATAAAATTACATAATTCGTTCTAGATTCAAAAAAATCACCTTTGAAAGATAATTTCCTGCTTTCGAGAATCTCACAATCAGATTTTGTCACTAAACCAATACGAATTCTCGACAACAACTGTCTATAAGACTCATCCCCTTGTTGACGCATATTGATCGTCAATTTATCATAATCAAATAATGTAGTCCACAAATTAATAGCATTTAGAGAACCAATATATTTATTAATTTTGTCATTTGACAATCGCACGAAAACGGGATTTTCGCGTACAGGAGGTAATTGAAGCAGAACACCAAATAAAAGAATATGCCTTCAACCGAACCAACCGTCTTCACAATCATTAGTATCAAATATTTCAGACATTCGAAGATGTATATACGTTAAAATCAAATTAGATATCATTGACACTTCATCAATTACAAGAAGAACAACATCCTTAAGATCTGCTCGTAAAACTTTCAACACATGGTTAGACAATTGCTTATACTTTGGAGTTTGACCGTGTTCATTAGGTAACTGAAGCAATCTGTGAACTGTCAAACCATCTATATTAAATGCTGCTATGCCAGTAGATGCTGATACGACGGTATTTTTATTAAGATTTTGTCTTATCCAGCATTTAATTGTTTTAATTAAGAAACTCTTTCCAGTACCACCTTCTCCGCTAACATATAATCGTAGTACTGAATTATCTGATCGTACAGTATCAATGACTCTATCGAATACTCTTTTTTGATCCGTATTTAATTTTGCTATCATTTCAACTACATCGATCTTCTCATCTATTTTATTACTAAGATCCCTAAAATCTTGCATCGCTTCACTAGCTTCAATATTTTGAACACCTATCGGATTGTCAGGGTCATCCTGAGATACATTTTTTTATGAATCTTCATCTAAACATTGTTGAACTAACTCATTTACAATTTCATATGCTTTTTGTAATTCTTCTAGTTTCTCGTAATATTGCAATGCATTCGTAAGATGTAATTTTATGTTATGAAATGATTGTGCATAAGTATCACAATTATGAAATGATTGTGCATAAGTATCACAATTATCTCTAAGATCCTCTAATTTCCGCCATTTAAACATAAGCAGTAAAGAAAAGAAATAGACTTCCGGTTGTTTATTAACATTATGTCTATAATGATTTATAAGACATCCACGTTGTTGTTGTTTAATGCAATGACTACTATTATCTATTTTATAATATTCAATATTTTTATTTCGCGGTTTGATTTTTATGATGTCGTACCATTGTACAAATTCATAAAGAGACTTTGGTTCCAATTCTTTCGGTCTTTGCGGATAATAATTATCTATTACAGATGGACAAAATATGTTTATAGATTCACCGTCAAGAGCTTCAATTTCTTTATGACTTTTTAATTTCCTATACCGTATGGGATTAACATCAAGCCATTTAATGATTGTATTTCGATCAGTCCCATATAAAGAAATTCCTAATAATGTATCGGTAGCTTCGAGAGCACCACATTCTCTTTGTGTCATGGAACGTAAAGCAAAATTCCAAAGATAACTTGCCAATGATTTATTTTTATTATCGTTACTATCAAGATCAAAATCAGACAGTTCACTTTTTCCAGCTTTATTCAAATATTTAGTAACATACCAAGAAAGCAATGATGACTTTTCACCAATAAATTGTATATCCATATTTCCTTCCCATGCAGTAAGAATAACAGGATTATAATCATTAATATCACCTTATTCACTCGAGAAATATCATACAATCTGCTTTTATGTTTCAATTGTTTTCTACCTACTATCGAAGTTGTCACATCTCTTAAAACGATCTACCTTCCGAAGCTCTTGGTTCCAGCACGGATTAGCTCGTCGGGAATTCCTGGGTTCGGAGCAGGTAGTTAAGAAATAGAATACGCTCGGACTTTAGAGTGACATATTACAAACATTTATTATAATCTCACAATTTACAGTGTAAGGACGTGTACTTATCTGCGGCGGAATTGATACAATGGTTTTAATAACGGGCGCGCGGATGAATAGGGATTCTTCCCGTGTTATCTCGGATCCGCCTCGGCGTAAAACGGGTTGTATCGTGCGTAAGATCGGGCGGTTTTACCATGCGGTGCACTTAGATACATGCGGTGGTAATTTACGGTCGGTAAATTCGTGGTTCGGGGTGATCGCGTGTCGCGGATGGTACCGCGTGATGCGCGACGCTTGGGCGGCCGGAATAAAGTCCGTTTCAAAATGCGGTTCTGTTGCTTGCCGGGGATTTGAGATAGGATGTCCGGCTCGTTCCCGAGAATCTTCGGAGAAGGCACGGAAACTCCGATACCCTCTGGGTGTGCGATGCGGCTCGAGGTAGAGGACTGTCGTCTGGCCGGAAAATCCCGAGCTAAGGCGGAGAAAACCTCTTACCTTCTGAAACGGGACGACAGAGCGGAGTGTCGGGTGAATCTCGTGGCGCGGAGTAGCCGACGGCCGGAAAATCCTTAGCGGGGGCGGAGAATGTTCTCACCTCACTACGTCGGGCTAGCTCTGGGCGGGAGAAAGGTACGGATCGACGGAGGGCGGTCGAGAACTCTCGGGCCGGGCTTACTCTGGCGATCGGTGCGGCCGCTTTCCTTTAACTGGCAATTTTGGCTTTGCGGAGGAGACGGTGTCTCATGGGCAAGCTTGCCGAGGAAAAAGGTCCCTTCCTTCTGAGAACGCAGGTTTATATACCCGCTGGGCTCGTGGTGGCGGTGGGCATTTGTGCGTGTGGCACATGCGCATTCGGTTTCGGCGTCGCTCGCGTGGGGTGGCGGTGCCTTGCCGCCACGCCGTGGTCGGTGCTGCTCGGCCGCTTGCCGGAAATGCCCGAGCGGACTTAGCCATATAACGCGCTTCCCGCGCTATTACTCCGGCCTCCTTCTGTTAGTTTAAAAAAGGGCGCACCGCGCCTTTCCGCCCGATCGGTTACTGTTCGGGCAGCTTCCGACGGACGTTCGTCGGGCAAACGATACTCGCTATGGGGGGCATCGTTACATCTCTCCCCCCTTCATTGCGCCTGAACTTAGGGGCGCTCAGGCAACGGTCTCGCGCGTACCGTGCCTGTTGCATTAAAACGGATCATCCACCGTTTCTTCCCTACTCGCGCTTTGTATCGGCGCGAGACATGAGCTGAAAAATGCGGGACCTCTATTATTGTCCCCTTCTCGACTTCTACCGGAATCGGTGGCGGTGGCTCGGGTCCCATTACTCTTGCTGGTGTGAGCGTTGGCCTTGGGTGTTCCTCCGTTGCCGCTTTCGTCTCGGCATTGGGGGTGGCGTGTTCAGTAGCCATTCCCTCTTCCTTTGATTCGTTGCGTCGGACCGTTGTATTACCGTGCTTCGCTTCGGTACGGTCCGGATTGCAGCCACGGTGGTCGTGGCTCCTGCCTGTGAGCTCGTAGCCGCGGTAGCTGGTGTCGTGCGGTAACGCTCGCGCCACTTTTCGTCAATCGCTGGCTGCGCCGGGTTGTATTCCTTGTCTCCTAGGATCGCGTTTATCTCTTCGAGTATATCGTTCTCCATGGCTGATTGGAATACGAATGCCCCGTCGGAGCTGCTGCTCGTTATCCCCTCTTTTATTTTTCGCCTTCGTTAGCGCTCGTATTGTTTGTCTCCTTGACTTCTACGTCTTCGGGTCGTTCGTTGTTTGGCGATATTTATTTTAAGTCTTTGATGTGTACGTGCCGGTACCATTTGCCGACGGCGCTTCGAAGGTCGAATATAACGGGCGATATGACTTTCTGGATTTCCATTGGTCCGCTATATTTTGGCGCGAGTTTGGCATTGAAACTGGCTGCTTTCTTTGACAACGGATGATCTCGTTTATATACCCAGTCGCCGATTTTTGGTTTCCATTCTCGGTGACGTAGATTATAATGTTTTTCTTGTCTTTGAAACGCTCGGGCTAACTGAATTTGTATTAATTCATATACTTCTTGTAATCGCTTTTGTAACTCCGTCGGTTTCTCGTTTCCTCCTTTCCCGGTTGGTTCCTCCGGTCGTCTTGGTTCTCGCCCGTAGATCAGGTAGGCCGGCGTGTATCCGGTAGCGTCGTGGATGGCTGTATTAACCGCGAATTGTAACTCCGGGAGCTGCTCATCCCATGAGCGATGCCGTCGGCGCGTAAATTGTGCAATCATCGTTTTTACCGTTCTATTCGCCGGCTCCACGGGGTTACAATGTGGCGAATAGACCGGCGTAAAACGGTGCTGCACGCCTATCTTTTTTAGCGCGTCGGTAAATTCGGTAGCTTTAAATTGTGTTCCATTATCGGACAGGATTTCGGCGGGACATCCATGACGCAGAATTATCGCTTCGTATATTTGTCGTATAATATTTGGCGTCGTTGCCCGGCATAACGGTCGCATTTCGATCCATTTCGAGAAGCGATCCTGCATATTAAGTAGCCATATGTGGCCTTTACTCGATTTTGGGAGCGGTCCCACGAGATCAAACGCTACTTGTTGCCACGGTTGGCTTAGTACGGTCGGGTGGAGGAGTCGGGCGGCTTTTGCTGCTTTGTGTTCGAGGCATATCGGGCATTTCTGTACGTATTTTGCGATTTCTCTGAACATTCCTGGCCAATAAAAATGTTGCGCTATTCGTGCTATCGTTTTCGCGATTCTCAGATGGCCCGCGGCCGGCGCGTCGTGATATCGATTTAGAATTTCGTTTCATTGCTCCTTCGGCACGCACTCCTTCCACTGTGCGTCTGCTGTGATTTCGTTAAAATTTAATGTGTGGAGTATGTGTCGAAAGAGTTTTCCTTCCTGCACTCGATAATCGCGGGTTTCGTTCGGCGCGGTTCTGACTAGGTGTAACATGCGCGTATACCACGGGCATTTCCTCCCTTGGATTTCGCTGACCACGGGTTGCCGAGATAGCGCGTCTGCCACCTTATTGAGCGCGCCTTTTCGGTACTGTACGTCGAAATCGTATTGTTGCATTTCGAACGACCATCGCCCTAAGCGGCCGGTGGATGAGTCTAGTTTTTGTAACCATTTTAATGATAGATGGTCGGTAATAACGGTAAAGTGGTACCCTTCTAAGTACCCTCTCATCCTCCTAATTCCCCATAATACCGCCAAGCACTCGAGTTCTGTCGCGCTATAATTTTTTTCGGCGTGGTTGAGCGTTCGGCTCGCGTACGCGATTACGCTCTCCCCTTCCGAGAAATATTGCGTGAGGATTGTGTCGAGCAAACGCTGAAACGTGGCTGGTGCGGAGTGTAAGCCGAACGGCATAACGCGGAATTGCATTAACCCTTTCCCTGGTACTGTAAACGCGGTGATGGGACGACTTTCTTCGGCCAGTGGTACCTGCCAATAGCCGTTTTTCAGGTCTAATGTGGATCAGTACCGTGCTCCTCTGAGCTTGTCTAACGTTGCCGGGATCTGCGGGAGTGGATATGCGTCATGTTCGGATACCTCGTTCACCTTTCGAAAATCAATGCAAAATCGCGCTTTTCCATCTTTTTTTTTAACTATCACGACTGGGGAACTCCACGCGCTTCTTGATGGTTCTATTACCCCTTCCTTTTCCATTTTCTCGACTTCGGTGTCTATAATCGCCTGCATTGCCGGGTTTCGTGGGCGGTATCTTTGCTTGATGGGCCAATCGTTTTTGAGCCGAATTTCGTGCTGTATGCGGTTCGTTGGGCCCTGTACTTCTTCGAATAGTGCTAGCTCGGACTTTAGGAATTCGTCTAGTGGTACGCTAAGAGTACGCAACAGCGTTAAAGTGAATATCATTTTCAACGATGAATTTGTTGCTGATGATAAATGCGCAAATAAAAGTATTAATACGCGAAATTGTGAACTTTTTAATACATCCGATTTGCACAAGTGGTACAAACAGCGCGTTATCGAGGCGTCGCTCGAGGAATTCCAGGAACGCGACAGTGGCTGGGCGTTGTCGCGAATACTTAACCTGACAGTGAATGTTAACAAGTACAACCATTGCACGCGGGGTGTTATATTGAATGACTGCGAGAAATAAAATTCAAGAGAACGGTGATCAATGTGCCGTCTAAAGACAATGCGTGTTTCGCGTGGTCGGTGGTCGCTGCTTTGCACCCAGCCGAAAGGGATGCGGATCGAGAATCATCATACCCGCACTACACTACAGTGTTGAATATTAACCTTTATTTACACTACCTCCAAATAATTCCACAGATACACTTGGGGTGTGATACACCCCAGCGACTTAAAACGAATGCCACGCCAATCTATTAACTATTTAAGCTTCGAAAAATTACTGAGTGTTTTTTGAACATATTAAAGTAAGATAATATAGTGATTTTGAATGAATTGAAATTTTAAGGTAGTGGAAAAAAATAACGGAAAAAAATCCTAAAAATTTGAGCTTTTTTATAAAAAAATATATTTTTTTTATTTTGAATATTTCAAAAAAATTCCTGCGAGGTTATACTCTAGAAATGTTACATTTTTAGATAAAAAAAGTTTTATGAGTTTTCCAAAAAGTTTATTTTAATGTATTTATTTTAATGTATGGAGTTGATAATTTAAAAAAAAGCATAAGGTAATAAGAAAAATATGTTTTTATTCTATACAAAACTCTTCTCTATACAAAAAAAATCATTGAAATTGTTATATTTTCACAAAAACAAAGCTGAAAAATAATAGAAATAATCTATATAAACCTTAAATCTACCATTCTAACATGTAAAATATATATGCACAATACATTTAAGTAGATTAAAAAAAAACATTTTTTATTTACAGTAATACTTACGTTGTTTACAATGAATCATACTGTAACGATGCCTCCTGGCACCGTTACTAGCGACCATCAGCTGGCTCCCGCCGACCGACTATCCGTCGGCGGGGATGTGGAGCGTTCGTCGCCCCAAAATCTTTTAAACGCCTCCACCCTGCGAAAGCGGGAAATCCGAAAGCGCCGAGCGCGGCTTGCCGGGCGACTCCGAGCGGAGCCGAGTAGGCAGCGATGGCGGGCTGCGCGCGCCTCCGTGGTCCCACCGCCGGCCTCTGGCCTCCTGCGAATTAGGGTATAAAAAGCGGCCCGATCCGAGACCCGGGACGATTCTTGTGCGAGTCACTCCACGAGACACTCGCAGTCCTTGAGACCGAGGTAGGGCGTTCCCTGTCTCTGCCGGGTTATAACGGCCGAACCGAATCCGCATCCAATCCCAGAAAGAGGCACCCAGGTAGAGCGTTCTCTGCCGCCACGGCAATTTCACCGTGATGCTTCCATCCTTGAAATCCACCGAGTATAGGACCCGGGGTAGGCATTAGCCATACTTCCACCGGTGATACCGGCTGTACTCGTTTTGCTTCCTCCAAAACCGTCGAACAACACGACCCGGGGCAAGGCTACGCCGTCCCCCGCCGGTTCGCCGACCGTGTTCTAAATCCCCTTACCACCGAGTATAGGATCCGGGGTAGGCATCAGCCTTACTTCCACCGGTAATACCGGCTGTACTCTTTTGGGCACCCTAGAACGTACAAAAAGCACGACCCGGGGCAGGCATCGCCTCCCCCCGTCGATAAGCCGACCGTGCTCAAAACCAGGGTTCTCAAAAACATAACGCGACAACGCCTCCGGTCCACGTGGGCATCTCCTATCAAAACCGCAACGCACACATTGTCACGCGTCACGATACCGCGACCAGCTAACGAGCCCACCGGCGCCGCTCCATCGTAATTCTGAGAAATAGAACTCGCGACATCAAAGCGTGCTCCCCGCCGATTCGCCAATCGACTTCCTCTCGCGCCTGTGCTTAATATGTACTTTCTCCGATTACGTGCGCCAGACGCAGATCTCCTGTAAAGCACACGCCACCGAATCACGAACCGTAAGCCGTTCACGGATGATCCCGTATTATTACTGTACATAGGTATATCCACTCTTCTTTCCTCGCGTTAGATTTTACTTTTATACTTCTTTCGTTTTCTTATATTATACTAATGTCTTTTGTAAATTTATTCTCGAATAAATTCATTTCTTATTTTATTCTAAAATACTTTGTCGTGCCAAATTCTTCTCCCACGAACCCGGACATCCGACGAGCTAGGCCGTCGCGGGAAGCAGGGTTGTTTTAACACAAAGAAAAGACAAAAAATAAAAATCGCTTTTAATTTGAAAAACTTTCAAATTTACACCAGGGGGTATGATATAAAATAAACCTGAAGAATAAAGCCCATGAGCAATCATCATAATATATCCCCCAATAAACCTTTAAATAAAGTTAATATAGCCCCTATTATTATATTTATATGAACTACAGAAGAACTCTCAATACCGTTTACTTTGCATGGTTATACCAAAGCGATTGGCCCCAAACAGGACAAGCCTATAACTTTAACTTATAAAGAGTACCCCCAACTACTAATAGATAGCGCTTTAAATTCAATTTTCGGCTAGCTACATAATGATAACTGAGTTTGAAAATTCGCTGGGGTGTTTTACACCCCAAAGTGTAAATGAAGGTTAAAGACATTGATTTTCCAATGACATTGATTGGAATAAAAAAGTTTGAACAATGCAATATTTCAATTAATGTGTACGGGATAGAAGAAAAGGTATCCTGCCGATACGACTCACCGATCAGAAGAGGGAGAGACACGTAAACCTATTGTACGTGCAGAGAGACGACGATACGGGTCATTTTGCCTATATTAAAAACTTGTCCCGCCTCGTGTGCTCGCAAGTGAGCAAACACAGTGACAAGAAATTCTTCTGCGATCGGTATACAAGTACGTATACAAGTTTACGCAATATGCATATAAAGATAATATAAATGATTAATAAATTTTTTTCAAATGCTTACATTACTTCCACTCGAGCGACAAGTTGGCACACAGCATCGACTGCCAACAGATGAACGATTGCGCCATCCGACTACCCAGCGACAACAACAAGTGGCTATGTTTCAAAAACTACTATCGGAAGGAACGAATGCCGTTTGTAATGTATGCCGATCTAGAGTGTACACTAGAGAAGACGGACTAAACAACGTCGACATACCAACACCACCAGGCATTCAGCATTGCATATTACGTGCGTTGCTCGTTCGACGAATCCGCGTACCGATGTTATCACGATAAGGATTGTGTCGCGTGGTTCGCCGAGGAATTAAAATGTTTGGCATATCGTGTAAAAGGTATTCTGTCCGCGAATGTCTCCATGGAAATATTATCGAAAGACCAGTGGGAGGCATATCGTAACGCTACACACTGTCACATATGCGAGAAATCGTTCGCGCCGGATGACGAAAAAGCGCGCGATCATTGTCATCTGACCGGGCGATACAGAAGTCCCGCGCATTCGAGCTGTAATCTGAATTATAAAGATTCATATTATATTCCTGTGGTTTTTCACAATTTATCAGGGTATGACTCACATTTTATCATAAAGGAAATTGCAACAGCGTACAAAGGACATGTTGATCTGTTGCCTATAACAAAGGAGAAATACATCTTCTTCACAAAACATGTTGAAGATACAGCCGATAGGTCAGAATCGCGAAATCATATAAAATTACGATTTATCGATTCATATAAATTTCTCACCACACCCGGGTTCACAAGTCGATGATCAAATCGATATCAATCATGATTTTTCGGACCGTTTGATTTGATAACGACTAGATTCCCTATTGATCTTTGAATAAGGATCGACATTGTATCAACGCTGCATTGATGTTACAATCAATGATAGATCAGCAAGATATATCTTCAATATCATATCGATATCTAGTTGATATATGAGTAATATCTAGTAGATATTCCATATTATGTAGGTAGATGGTATACTGTAAGGGCCCATGCACAATAAGAGGAATAAAGAACAAGGATTATAAGAATTCATAGTCGCATCTTATTTGAATACAGTCTCTTGAAATAAGATGCGACTACGAATTCCTATATATTCCCTGTTTCTTATTCCTCTCATTGTGCATGAGCCCTAAAATTACAACTAAAAATTTAATTGCTTATGTAACACGTTTATTATTTGTAATATATATATATATATATATATATATATATATATATATAATACGGAAGGCATTAGAAAACAAATAACTCTTACTAATTATATTTGACCACAAACTACTAAACATGCAATATCTCATAGAAAATATAAAATATATAAAAAAGAGAAACAAAAAAATAATGTTATTAAAAACATAGAACTAGCCGTGCATTATAAATAAATGTCTTCTGCAAATCTTTTTTAAGGTATTTAGGTAAGTATAAAATATGATACTGTGTGTGCGTGTGTGCGAGTGTGCGTATGTGCGTGTGTGCGTGTGTGTGTGAATAATAATATGATATTAAAATATTAATTGTTTTCTTTGTTATCTTGTTTTAGGCGCTTTTTTTATCTTTTTTTTATCCCTGCGAATGGTTGAAAATTTATCACACAAGTAATTTGCTACCTCCAATTTTTTCTTCTCTCTTTCCTTCGTATCAGGAGGTACTTTCTCCATATCCATCCTCTTATCCAGGAGAGCTAAATTAAAATAAATTATATACAGATTAAGATATACAATTTAAAATATATGGGATTTAAAGAACATAGTAAAACAGAGATAAGAAAATATTTCAGCTATTGTAAAGAGTTTTACGGCATATATAGGATTTATTTCACACAACAAAACGGTTCATAGAAAATATACACAAAAGTTACGTACTCTTTAAGTAATCCAATTTCTCAGGAGTACACATTGGTAAAGCATTGCAATTTTTTGATGTTTTAGCAGTTCGTTTTTCCATTTCACTTTTGGTCCATTCTATCCTACAAAAAATGTGATATCAAGAAAGTGCGCCAACTATACAATTGGATAGTTTCATAATACTCTGCGCGCACGCACGCAGTGAGAGAGAGAGAGAAAGAGAGTTAGGCAATTAAGATATTTATTCGGTATGAAAGATAATAATTTTAACACATAATTATTTGAATACAAATAAATTTTTTTTTAAATACTTGGCGCCGCCAAACCGAATAAATTAATTGTCTAACCTTTTCTCTCTTAATGGGTTTGTGCGTGCGCAGATATGTGTGCGTGTGCGTGTGCGTTTTCGTGTGTGTGTCTTTCGTATTTTCCTCCTCCTACGTATATGTATAAATTATAGTTATCATAGTTGATAAGTTAGTATGTAATTTAGTAAGAAACGATTGTTAACATATTAAAGCAATTAAGACATTTATTCGGTTTGGCGGCGCCAAGTATTTAAAAAAAAATTTATTTGTATTCAAATAATTATGTGTTAAAATTATTATCTTTCATACCGAATAAATATCTTAATTGCCTAACTCTCTTTCTCTCTCTCTCTCACTGCGTGCGTGCGCGCAGAGTATTATGAAACTATCCAATTATATAGTTGGCGCACTTTCTTGATATCACATTTTTTGTAGGAAAAATCTCTTTTTGTACAAAGGTAATTAATACAAGAGTTCTTTTTAGGCGTAGTTTTGTAGAAGGATTCTTTTTTGAGACGTAATTTTTTGGGCGTTTTTGAGCGCGTATACTTGGCGCATTTTTTTACCTTTTTTTAAAAAGGTAATTTTGTTATGATTTCACACATTTTGTAGTAATTACTACCTTTTTTGAGGCGTAATTTTATAAAATTTATTGCTACTATACAATCATCTAAAATAAGCACAATTAATATTATATCAGTTTGATTATAAAAAATTTAATAGAATATTTAATGACTTTTGATATGACACTTCTGATTATAAAAAATTTAATAGAATATTTAATGACTTTTGATATGACACTTCCAATTTAATTCATCTCTCTCGTATAAATATAAAATTGACATTTTTTATTATAATCTTCTCTCGGAGAAAAAGGAAACTGTTACTATTAATAAACTTTCGTTATATAACTTAAATCCAAGCTATTCATTGAGCCTATTTAAAATTTTGTCGGTTCAGTCGTTTTTGAGATCCGATAATCGAAGGATCCGTCAATACGACGTCTCGCGTAAAAGAGATTCGTCAGTCTCGGACACAGAGGACACTCGACTTCCTACGCTACGCATACACTTGGCGCACGTGATCTTCGCGACCCGGACATCCCGGTTGACGGGAGTCGCCTGGCACGGTCCCTATGCGTACTCCGGTGTCGCCGAACCCATCGATTCTCGTGGCGCACCTCTGTGTCGTGATCTTCGCAATCCGGACATCCCGGTTGACGGGAATCGCCTGGCACGATCCCTACGCGTACCCCGGTGCCGCCGAATCTATTGGTTCTCGTGGCGCATTTCTGTGTTGCGATCTTCGCGATCCGGACATCCCGGTTGACGGAAATCACCTGGCACGGTCTCTACGCGTACCCCGGTGCCGCCGAACCCATTGGTTCTCGTGACGCATCTCTGTGTTGCGATCTTCGCGATCCGGACATCCCGGTTGACGGGAGTCGTCTGGCACGGTCCTTACGCGTACCCCGGTGCCGCCGAACCCATTGGTTCTCGTGGCGCATCTCTGTGTTGCGATCTTCACGACCCAGACATCCCGGTTGACGGGAGTCGTCTGGCACGGTTCCTACGCGTGCCCCGGTGCCGCCGAACCCGTCGGTTCTCGTGGCGCACCTCTGTGTCGTGATCTTCGCAACCCGGACATCCCGGTTGACGGGAATCGCCTGGCACGGTCCCTACGCGTACCCCGGTGCCGCCGAACCCATTGGTTCTCGTGGCGCATCTCTGTGTCGTGATCTTTGCGACCCGGACATCCCGGTTGACGGGAATCGCCTGGCACGGTCCCTACGCGTACCCCGGTGCCGCCGAACCCATTGGATCTCGTGGCGCATCTCTGTGTTGCGATCTTCGCGACCCGCACATCCCGGTTGACGGGAGTCGTCTGTCATGGTCCCTACGCGTGCCCCGGTGCCGCCGAATCCGTCGGTTCTCGTGGCGCACCTCTGTGTCGTGATCTTTGCGACCCGAACATCCCGGTTGACGGGAATCGCCTGGCACGGTCCCTACGCGTACCCCGGTGCCGCCGAACCCGTCGGTTCTCGTGGCGCACTTCTGTGTCGTGATCTTCGCAACCCGGACATCCCGGTTGACGGGAATCGCCTGGCACGGTCCCTACGCGTACCCCGGTGCCGCCGAACCCATTGGTTCTCGTGGCGCATCTCTGTGTTGCGATCTTCACGACCCGGATATCCCGGTTGACGGGAATCGCCTGGCACGGTCCCTACGCGTGCTCCGGTGCCGCCGAACCCGTCGGTTCTCGTGGCGCACCTCTGTGTCGTGATCTTCGCGACCCGGACTTCCCGCTTGACGGGAGTCGTCTGGCACGGTCCCTACGCGTACCCCGGTGCCGCCGAACCCGTCGGTTCTCGTGGCGCACCTCTGTGTCGTGATCTTCGCAACCCGGACATCCCGGTTGACGGGAATCGCCTGGCACGGTCCCTACGCGTACCCCGGTGCCGCCGAACCCATTGGTTCTCGTGGCGCATCTCTGTGTTGCGATCTTCACGACCCAGACATCCCGGTTGACAGGAGTCGTCTGGAACGGTCCCTACGCGTACCCCGGTGCCGCCGAACCCATTGGTTCTCGTGGCGCATCTCTGTGTTGCGATCTTCACGACCCAGACATCCCGGTTGACGGGAGTCGTCTGGCGCGATTCCTACGCGTGCCCCGGTGCCGCCGAACCCGTCGGTTCTCGTGGCGCACCTCTGTGTCGTGATCTTCGCGACCCGGACATGCCGGTTGAGGGGAGTCGTCTGTCATGGTCCCTACGCGTGCCCCGGTGCCGCCGAATCCGTCGGTTCTCGTGGCGCACCTCTGTGTCGTGATCTTTGCGACCCGGACATCCGGTTGACGGGAATCGCCTGGCACGGTCCCTACGCGTACCCCGGTGCCGCCGAACCCATTGGTTCTCGTGGCGCACCTCTGTGTTGCGATCTTCACGACCCAGACATCCCGGTTGACGGGAGTCGTCTGGCACGGTCCCTACGCGTACCCCGGTGCCGCCGAACCCATTGGTTCTCGTCGCGCATCTCTGTGTTGCGATCTTCACGACACAGATATCCCGGTTGACGGAAATCGCCTGGCACGGTCCCTACAAGTACCCCGGTGCCGCCGAACCCGTCGGTTCTCGTGGCGCACCTCTGTGTCGTGATCTTCGCGACCCGGACATCCCGGTTGACGGGAATCGCCTGGCACAGTCCCTACGCGTACCCCGGTGCCGCCGAACACATTGGTTCTCGTGGCGCATCTCTGTGTTGCGATCTTCGCGACCCGGACATCCCGGTTGACGGGAGTCGTCTGGCACGGTCCCTACGCGTACCCCGGTGCCGCCGAACCCATTGGTTCTCGTGGCGCATCTCTGTGTTGCGATCTTCACGACCCAGACATCCCGGTTGACGGGAGTCGTCTGGCACGATTCCTACGCGTGCCCCGGTGCCGCCGAACCCGTCGGTTCTCGTGGCGCACCTCTGTGTCGTGATCTTCGCGACCCGGACTTCCCGGTTGGCGGGACTCACCTGGCACCTTCCCTACGCGTGCCCCGGTGCCGCCGAACCCATTGGTTCTCGTGGCGCATCTCTGTGTCGTGATCTTTGCGACCCGGACATCCCGGTTGACGGGAATCGCCTGGCACGGTCCCTACGCGTACCCCGGTGCCGCCGAACCCATTGGATCTCGTGGCGCATCTCTGTGTTGCGATCTTCGCGACCCGCACATCCCGGTTGACGGGAGTCGTCTGTCATGGTCCCTACGCGTGCCCCGGTGCCGCCGAATCCGTCGGTTCTCGTGGCGCACCTCTGTGTCGTGATCTTTGCGACCCGAACATCCCGGTTGACGGGAATCGCCTGGCACGGTCCCTACGCGTACCCCGGTGCCGCCGAACCCGTCGGTTCTCGTGGCGCACTTCTGTGTCGTGATCTTCGCAACCCGGACATCCCGGTTGACGGGAATCGCCTGGCACGGTCCCTACGCGTACCCCGGTGCCGCCGAACCCATTGGTTCTCGTGGCGCATCTCTGTGTTGCGATCTTCACGACCCGGATATCCCGGTTGACGGGAATCGCCTGGCACGGTCCCTACGCGTGCTCCGGTGCCGCCGAACCCGTCGGTTCTCGTGGCGCACCTCTGTGTCGTGATCTTCGCGACCCGGACTTCCCGCTTGACGGGAGTCGTCTGGCACGGTCCCTACGCGTACCCCGGTGCCGCCGAACCCGTCGGTTCTCGTGGCGCACCTCTGTGTCGTGATCTTCGCAACCCGGACATCCCGGTTGACGGGAATCGCCTGGCACGGTCCCTACGCGTACCCCGGTGCCGCCGAACCCATTGGTTCTCGTGGCGCATCTCTGTGTTGCGATCTTCACGACCCAGACATCCCGGTTGACAGGAGTCGTCTGGAACGGTCCCTACGCGTACCCCGGTGCCGCCGAACCCATTGGTTCTCGTGGCGCATCTCTGTGTTGCGATCTTCACGACCCAGACATCCCGGTTGACGGGAGTCGTCTGGCGCGATTCCTACGCGTGCCCCGGTGCCGCCGAACCCGTCGGTTCTCGTGGCGCACCTCTGTGTCGTGATCTTCGCGACCCGGACATGCCGGTTGAGGGGAGTCATCTGTCACGGTCCCTACGCGTGCCCCGGTGCCGCCGAACCCGTCGATTCTCGTGGCGCACCTCTGTGTCGTGATCTTCGCGACCCGGACATCCCGGTTGACGGGAATCGCCTGACACGGTCCCTACGCGTACCCCGGTGCCGCCGAACCCATTGGTTCTCGTGGCGCATCTCTGTGTTGCGATCTTCGCGACCCGCACATCCCGGTTGACGGGAGTCGTCTGGCACGGTCCTTACGCGTACCCCTGTGCCGCCGAACCCATTGGTTCTCGTGGCGCATCTCTGTGTTGCGATCTTCGCGACCCGCACATCCCGGTTGACGGGAGTCGTCTGTCATGGTCCCTACGCGTGCCCCGGTGCCGCCGAATCCGTCGGTTCTCGTGGCGCACCTCTGTGTCGTGATCTTTGCGACCCGGACATCCGGTTGACGGGAATCGCCTGGCACGGTCCCTACGCGTACCCCGGTGCCGCCGAACCCATTGGTTCTCGTGGCGCACCTCTGTGTTGCGATCTTCACGACCCAGACATCCCGGTTGACGGGAGTCGTCTGGCACGGTCCCTACGCGTACCCCGGTGCCGCCGAACCCATTGGTTCTCGTCGCGCATCTCTGTGTTGCGATCTTCACGACACAGATATCCCGGTTGACGGGAATCGCCTGGCACGGTCCCTACACGTACCCCGGTGCCGCCGAACCCGTCGGTTCTCGTGGCGCACCTCTGTGTCGTGATCTTCGCGACCTGGACATCCCGGTTGACAGGAATCGCCTGGCACGGTCCCTACGTGTACCCCGGTGCCGCCGAACCCATTGGTCCTCGTGGCGCATCTCTGTGTTGCGA
The DNA here is from genome assembly GCA_928718305.1 of Tetramorium bicarinatum. Classification (NCBI taxonomy): domain Eukaryota; kingdom Metazoa; phylum Arthropoda; class Insecta; order Hymenoptera; family Formicidae; genus Tetramorium; species Tetramorium bicarinatum. The sequence continues at coordinate 3,404,240 of OV788323.1, forward strand.
TCTTCGCGACCCGGACATCCCGCTTGACGGGAGTCGTCTGGCACGGTCCCTACGCGTACCCCGGTGCCGCCGAACCCGTCGGTTCTCGTGGCGCACCTCTGTGTCGTGATCTTCGCAACCCGGACATCCCGGTTGACGGGAATCGCCTGGCACGGTCCCTACACGTACCCCGGTGCCGCCGAACCCATTGGTTCTCGTGGCGCATCTCTGTGTTGCGATCTTCACGACCCAGACATCCCGGTTGACAGGAGTCGTCTGGCACGGTCCCTACGCGTACCCCGGTGCCGCCGAACCCATTGGTTCTCGTGGCACATCTCTGTGTTGCGATCTTCACGACCCAGACATCCCGGTTGACGGGAGTCGTCTGGCACGATTCCTACGCGTGCCCCGGTGCCGCCGAACCCGTCGGTTCTCGTGGCGCACCTCTGTGTCGTGATCTTCGCGACCCGGACTTCCCGGTTGGCGGGACTCACCTGGCACCTTCCCTACGCGTGCCCCGGTGCCTCCAAATCCGTTGGATAACACATTGAGATTATGGGTCGATTCTCGTTATAACTGCACTGAGTTGCACTAGATCAGCAATGCAGTTCAGTCAGTGCAGACGCCGCGTAACAGTGGCGCTCTTGCGGTAAAAAAGCGAACCTGGACATTTCCCCACCACTAGCCGGGGTGGAGGAGACGACGACGACGTTTCTTAAATGAAAATTACCCATTTTCAACTTTTTTAAACTTTACATCGCGATATCTCCGCTCGTAGTTCACGTAAAATAAAAATAATAACACTTTCATTATATAATTCGATCCTAAGCTTTCGGTTAAGCCTACTTAGAATTCGATCGGTTCAGTCGTTAATGAGATCCGATAATCGAAGGATTTCTCAATACGACGTTTCGCGTAAAAGAGGCACGGCCGTGTCTCGGCGCCTCGCTGCGCGTAACTTGGCGCGCGAGACACTACCGTGCCTCTTGATCTTGCTGATCGTTTTTATAAATCGAGAATGTGATTTTTTCCGTCTGATGAATTTTTATTAGCTGCCAGAAATTGCTCTTTAGAGATCAATTTTATCTGTAAAAATAGAAACAAGAGTTATAAGAATAACATTGTGTG